>JANHGB010061135.1:0-16370 GCA_026283785.1 Coracopsis vasa
CGTACGTGGGCTCGTTGCGGTGGCTCCGGTGGCTGCAGCAGGCGGGTGCCGGGCCGAGACCCGCTGGTGGGGCTCTGTCCGCCCAGCGGCAGCCCTGTGGTGGGGGAGCTGCCTTATTCCAGCGCTGTAACCGTGGGTCGGCGCCTTGCTGAAAAACGTTTACTATGTTTTGGCCAAGATTTGTCTTGGAAAGCCAGTGGTGTGTTCAGGTCTTGGGTTTAAAATCTGTTTGAGTGTCTTAGTGGTTTATAAACGTGTGTGATGTTTTTGATCATACTTGACAGTCAGGATTTTGGTCTGGTCAGGTGTGGCTGTGGTAATGATAAGGCTCGATCAGGCTTTTCAGACTGCTTGAGCAGTTCCCATCAGATGTACTATCATAGCACAAAACTGGCAATTAAAAAAATCTCCAGACAATGTGAAATTGTGAACTTTTTGTCTTGAGAGCAACGCTGTAACCTGAACAGTAGCGCCATGTTTAAACGTGAGTTGTTTGTACTATAACTGTAGATTTGAAGATAGTTATTCCTGTGTTGAGGCTTTTATCTTTTTGAAAGCATTTATGTTGCTGAAGTAGGAAAAAGCCTAAACTCACAGGTCTGTGGCAGCATGGCTGTGTAAAAAGAGGTGTAATTCTGTCTCTACAACTTTTCTTTCAAGTAATGGAAGAAAGGTTTTGCAGGAGACAAGGCTTTATTAAAATACAAGTATCTTTGTTAATGAGGGAGTAGTAGATGTAGAAAGGAGTATTTGTGTGTGCTTATTTCCTTTGTGATCTTCAATAAGGAATAAGAATTTCAGTCACATTTCATGACCCAGTAAAGATTCCATGCATTTTTCTATGCTATAAATGCTGTAAATAGGAAGAGTCTGAAAATCTGCTGCAGAGTTTGTATATAAAAAGGTTCTCTCTTGTAAATCTTGAATGACTGTTGGTTGTCTAGGCAATTCAAATGCCACTTAAGCATAGCTGCTACTGCCCTTCCAGGCATAGCTGACTATTTCAGAGAGCTCTTTGAAAGACTTGACTATTGGAAGAAAACCCTGAACCCAAACAAACTCACGTGGAACTCCTTGGGGTTTTTTTCCTGACAGTTTTTCCCATTATACAGCATTATTCCTGTCTGGTAGATGGTAGTTTGCCTCTTATGATTGTATTATTCCTGTCTGGTAGATGGTAGTTTGTCTCTTATGATTGCACAAAAGGTGCAGTGGTTTGCTGCTTTACCTTTGTATGAACAAGCAGGATGCAATGTCTAGGCTGTACTGTCTGTTTAACTCCTTGATCTTTGGCCATCCTTTCCTGAGAATGAAAGCTAATTCTACCAGAGAGGTGATAGGAGACGTGCTTGTAATTACCGCAGGAAGTCTTCTTTGGTATTTGAAATGAGTTTCCAAGTGTTCTGATAAATCTAAGTTGGCTGGGAAGGGCAGTCTTTGTGGAAACTAATTAGACTCTTTTTCTCCCCTGTCTTTGTAGAGGAATGGCTCCTTGTTGGTACCAAACAAGGGCATCTTCTGCTTTACAGGATCAAGAAAGACATAGGTGAGTTGATTTTAAGAATGGCACAAAAAGTTGATTGTTATTTTTATTTCCTGCACTTTAAGAGATTGTAGTGATGTTAACAAAAGTATGTTTTATTTGCTGATTTTATTTCTTACATAGTTTAATGAATATTTATGTGGCATCTTTGAAAGTGTGCATACCATTTATCAGATGTGCAAGAAGTATCAGCTTTTTTTTTTTCTGTTTTAAAGTATGTTTTATCAGGTCTCCATATGTTTGAATTTATAGTAAGTCAGTGTAATTTTTGTGAATACAGTGCACAAGCTTGAGCAAAAGCAGTACAGTGTACTAGTTGCCAGATATTTGATGTTTGTCTTCTGTTAATGAAGGGCTGGATTAGTGAAAGAGCAACTTTCTTCAGTGGGTCCATAAGCATCAAGGCATGGGGAAGAGGGATCCCTCCTAACTGGTCCTGTCATATATTTACTCTTCTCGCTGTATCTTTGACAGTCATAAGTGTTCAGTCTATTTTAGAGATGCCACTAATAGAACTATGCTATTTTTGGTCTAGTTAAAATTGATTTTCACTGAACACATTTATATTTTGCATTATCTGCTATTATGTAGAAACTGGTGTTATTGAACAGTTATGTCATGTAGTGTGGAACAGGAGAGAAAGACCCAAACATCTGTTTCCAAGTTCATCAGCTCTTGGACAGATATTTGTAGCTGCTTAGATTCTAGACACTGAATTCAGCTTGCTTTTTCTGAAACTTGTAGGCCATCTATTCCAATCAGAACATGCTAGTCTTGAGTTGTAGTGTCTTATCTCACATGGTAAATTTCTCCCCCTTTTTTGCATCAATGCCAGGAGAGGTTATGTCATCAGAAAGTGTCTGTAAGTCTTTATCCCTAAAACTCCTTTTAAAGCCTTGTGGTAGTGTTTATTCCTTGTCTACTTTGCAGTGACGTGCTCCCTAGCCATTTAAATTGTTGGTATTTGATGGGTGTGGATAAAGTCTTTATGGGTATCTTTGTATTTCTGGGTTTCAAAATGCTTAAATGTAATTCTTGTAATCTAAAATTCCAGCTGGGCAAAAATGTAAATATTGATGAGGCCCTTGGATGGACACAAGAAATGTAACTTAAGTTTCCACTTGACTATGTAGAAGATAGCACAGATATTTTAGAAGAGTCATTCTTCTAGGATTAAGTGGCCATGTTTGCTTTCATAGTTTTTTGTAATCTGTTTAGCGTAAGATATAGTAATGAATTGAAGGACAACTCCATTTACATACTCTTTCAAATCTTTCTGGTAGGTTGCAATAGGTTTGAAGTGACGCTAGAGAAATCCAACAAGAACTTCTCAAAAAAGATTCAGCAGGTAGGAAATACCATCTTCTTGACACGGGGACCATTTTCCAGTGTTTTCGTCAAAGAAATGAAATATCAAATGTACTTCTGGAATCTCTGCTAAGCTTAACAATGTGTTTCCCCAGAACTGTAGATTCTTCTGAGATGGCACAGCCTGTTATTTTTGCCCACTCTTCTCATAACAGGAATAAACTTGGTTTGGTTCCTAAAGCAGAAAGCAAAGAATTGGAGGTTACAGTTTTATTTTTGGCTTATGGAAATGCTGTTTGCAGTAAATCTTCAGCTGCTCTGACTGAGACTATTTTTTAAAATGATGTTAATACACCAACAGACTGTAATATATAATTTGGTTCCTAGATACAATGCTATAGGAACATGAATGTAATTCCTCTTAACTGGTATTTAGAACTGAATTAGCTAATAATCTACTGCCAATGTTCCTACTATATTTTCCTTTTTGAGAATTACACTCATTGCTTATATTGATACTCAGGAAAGCATCCCAAAGGTTATGCAGCCTCCTTCAGTAATACTCTCTATATCCTTTAGGAGTACTTTTGTACTAGTAACAGGCCACTTATAGCATTTTTTTACCAGCTTAAGTTGCAAGCTCTAAGTACTAGCTTGTAAAAACTGTGTTTAAGTGAAAGAGGTTGCAATACCTGGAGGAAGGTTGTGCATAGCTAACTGTCTTGCTGCTGTCATTATTTTTGAGAGTATCTAAGATGCATTTTCATAGGCTATCTATTATTGAACTTTGTTCAGAAGTTTTGTTTATGAATGGAGTCACTAATAGCATTCTTTATTTCAGATTCATGTTGTTTCTCAGTTTAAAATTCTGGTCAGTCTATTAGGTGAGTGAAGAAAACATTTGAATATTTAATGAACTCTTCTCGATGCAGTTACTTGGCTGAATGTGGCACTCTTTCCATATACCTGCATAGTAGTCTAGTTGTTAAAAAGTCATTGTGTAGGATTTAGGCTTTTTCATTTTGCAGAGGAAGCATTATGCAGCATAGATTGAGAAGCAGCTTTGCTTGTTGTAAGCCAGCTTGGAGAACTAAATATGAATGCTGAGTTTTGTGATTAAAAATGAAAAAATACATTGCACTACAATGTGTGTGTGCGTGTATATATATATATATATAGTTTGTCTGTACTGGCATGTGTGTATACACATATATACATAGGTGCATGTGTATGTATGTGCTCAGTATGATAGCAGCTAAAATGTATGCCCAGACTTGCTTGATGTATGAGACTTCCTGCTGATGTGTTACACCGAATTCAGTTTATATGCAGATGGTGATCTTTTACCATCTTGTGGAAGATCTCAGCTTGTCTCTGCCTGTATATGTTTAACCTTATGGTCTTCCTATGTCTTTTTTTTGCTTATGTTGCTACTCCCTTCTTTATGATCTCCCACGTCCCAGCTCTTCCGCCTCCAGCATGCATAGATCTCTGCTGCCTGCGTCCTTGTGCGTACAAAACTTGACCACAGTAGCTTCCATTTGCAATTGTGCACTTTCCGCTAATTTCAGGAGCCAGTTCAAAATGGTCTTTGTTCATAAAATCTTCCATTATGAACTTGCTCTACTCTGGCCTGCTTGCTCTCCCTTCCACTCCCACTTCCTCTGCTTGGTTAGCACTTGTTCTCAGTTCCTTCATGTTATTTTACCGAAGCTGGTGTTAGTCATCTTTTTTGTATTTATTGTCTTGTATTTGAATGTACTTTAGCACTTTTCAGCTTTTGGGAAAACATTCCTTTTCCTTTCGTGCACCTGTTAGTTTTACAAGTTCTTCTTATGGACACATAAAATATGGTAACTTATTTGAATTAGCAGTGAGCTCTACATGTATCAAATATTGAATAATAATAACAGGATTTTTGTTTAAACCAGAAAATAACA
This sequence comes from Coracopsis vasa, assembly GCA_026283785.1. Lineage (NCBI taxonomy): Eukaryota > Metazoa > Chordata > Aves > Psittaciformes > Psittacidae > Coracopsis > Coracopsis vasa. Next base: position 4,792 of record JANHGB010061135.1, read on the forward strand.
TTTATGTCCATGACCTGTTGACATTTCAACAAATCACCACGGTTTCCAAGGCAAAAGGTGCATCTCTCTTCACTTGTGATCTTCAGGTAAGGGGAGGAACACAACAGCACATATCCGTACTGTTCATAATAAGGATAACTTTTTTTATGTTTCTTTGTAGATTATTTGTTAATTTTGTGTTACATGCAAGTTGCTTGGGTGCTAGCGTTTTTTAAAATTAGTACCTACTGGATGATGCTTTGCTTAAGGCAACAATTTTTAATGTAGTCACCTTAATTTTTTTCCTGTGCTTCATAAGGTGCCTTCCTTTTCCTGTTGTGATTATAGCATTTAACCTCCAGATACAAAACTTAAAGATATTTTTACCCTGAAGTAAGTTTGACTGACTGATTTTTTTGAAAGATCCTCTTCAATATAAAAGCCATTCGCTTCCCTTAAACCACCAGTGTACTAACTTTTATTGGTTCCATTGGCCAGGCATCTCCAAACAATGTTTTTGTTACATTTTCATTTCTGTTAAACTGTATTGGCCCAAGGAGTCCCAGGGCAGTTGTGTTAGATTCAGGCCATAGAATGGTTCCATGAGGTATAGCAATTCTCAGTTCATATGCTATGGTTTATTAAGTATCTAATTTCTGTCCAAGTGAGTTTCTCTGCCTATCCATGTCATAATCAGAAGATATGCCTTATTGCTCTTCATCACTTTTTATCTCTTTGTCCTATGAGAACTTAGTTTTAAGTATTTTCTAATACGTACTTAAGGTTTTCTAAGTGTTAAAATTAGTGATGTCTTTGTAATGACCAGATTTAAAGGTGCTTTCAAAATGCCTTGTTGTTTGTGTGGACAGGCACCTATCTTTGCCCATATTCCTTGTCAGGAAACTTTTCCAATAGGCTAGACTATGAAACAGCTATTAATGTTTTTATTTGTCAATATAACACATTCTTTGCATTGTTCAAAATCCCTTCTCCTATACTTCATAGAGTTCAAGCTATTTATCCAAGTCTTCAGGGCTGGGCTGATAGCTCTTTTCTTTTCTTCTGGTTTGTGTGTATGTGTCCTTGGTGGTCTTTTGGTTTTTGTTACTTGGTGTCATAATCTCTGTCAAAGTTCATTTTTAAGTATCCCATCCCCATTTTTACTGTGCATCCGTGTTTAGGGGATGCCCTTCTCATATGGGTGAACAAAGCTGCTCTTCAGCTGACAGCTTTGCTTCAGGCTGAGGATTCTTTTGGCCTTGTTTTATCTTACTTGCCTCTTAGTTTATGAGTGATTATGACTTAGGCCTGTCTGTTTTCACAGCAGTCAGATACAGGGGAAGAGGTGTTGAGAATGTGTGTGGCAGTGCGGAAGAAGCTACAACTTTATTTTTGGAAGGACAGAGAGTTCCATGAACTACAGGTGAGTTGTGTTGTTTCTGTAGTCATAACATGCCTCAACTGGGAATGGAGTTGTTATTTACTGCTTGCTATGCAGTCCTTTCTACTCAGAGGCACTGCTGACTATCAGAGCATTGACTCCATGTGGTTCTGCAGTGATTTAGTAGTGAAGCAGCAAATAAAAGTGAAAATAACGTGATTGAAATCACAATTAACAGCATTAATACAGTTTCATAAATTAAATCAAAGGCTGTGCTCTATATTTTAACGTTCTGGTTGTAGTACACTTGCAGGTCAGTGAAATGTATTAGTGTGCAGCCTCTATAAATGTATACCTGACAGTAACACTATGGAACTGGGTCTACTTCTACTCAAAGTTTTATAGGTACGTTGTCAAGTCAGAAGGTGGTTATTGACAACAAGCATAGGGAACTGAACTTCTGGATACCAGAATGATAAAAATAACCAATAGAAATAGGTAGAGAATTTTTCAGCTATACTGCTTTTCTAGGAAGTTAACAGAGTATGCTTCTTTACTATGCACAAATCTAGCCTTTTATTTGAATACTGCTATTCCTTGACCAGCAGAAATCTGGCATTTGTGGTGGGGAATACACTATCAGCAGCAGTACTGCCTGTTACACTCTCTGTTGCCAGATTTGACTTTTGCTTTTCTGTTGTAACAGCTATTTTAACCCATTTTCTATGTTTTCCTTAGGGGGACTTCAGTGTGCCTGATGTACCCAAGTCCATGGCCTGGTGTGAAAACTCCATCTGTGTAGGCTTTAAGAGGGACTATTACCTGATACGGGTAAGACTGGGATTTGGAATACAGTATTTTAAGAAGATCTGGAGAGCAGTAGACACTATCGGGGCTGCTCTTGTGCTCAGGGTTTTAGCTAACATTTATGAAAAACAGCATCTAGTACACTTGCTGTATGTAGTTTTGGAAAGTGCAGTCTAAGACTGTTTTGAAACTGACGTTTTGTCAGAAAGTGATCTTCTGTTTATTGCGGTTGAAGTGAGTGTTTGAAGCTATTGCAGAAAAAAGGCATCAGAAAAGATATATTTTGGTTTGGCAGCCGTCTGTGCAAGCTCAGTTGGCATTTTATTTAATGTATTAAGGAAGGAGAGAGCTCTAAAAGGGAAAAAAGACCAATAAGATCACCTGGCAAATAGCAGAGCTTAACTATTTTTTTCTCTTTTTCATTCTCTTTCTGAGCTGTAGTTGTTTCAGTTTGAAAGCCTCTAAACTTACTGTCATTAATTTAGTATTACAGTTTCCACTTAGGCTTCGTTTGACAGCTATATTTGATTCTCTTTTCTTCCTTTACAATTGGCTTCTGCTGATATTATAGGAAAATGAGATGAAGTGCATCACCCATGTGTAGATGTACGTATATGGGTGAAAACACTGATCTGCAGTCAGCAGGAAAACTGCACAGTAATTTCTACAGTCACTTCAAACTGACACTGCTCACGAAAGTGATGCCTTTCTGCAGTGCACTCCTAAATGTTGATACCTACCATTCTAGTGATATGAGCTGTTGTGCAGCTGCTCAAGCACCACAGTGGAGACTTGCTGTCCAAGTGTTGGCTTTGGTCCTTGACTTGACCCATCTTTGAATGGTTTTGTTTCACTAAATAGAGACACCCTCCCTCTCCATGTTTTTATGGTATTGTTTGGTGCTGCCTAGCTGTTGATTTATAATGATTTGGACACTTTCAACTGTTGTTGCTGCTGTGCTATGCATTTTATAAACCTGTATGATATATGTGCTCAGGTATGGTTACAGTAAAAGGAATACATCATGTCAGACACAAAAGTAGTAATTCTTTATTTCCAAATGATGTATAAGCCAGATAAGTGATGATATGCTGAAAATTTTATTGCTACTCTTTAAAATTGCACTTGTCCTGTTAGTGAGTTGTCTGGGTTGTAAATTCCTTTAGGGGGTTTTTGGCTTTGGTCTTGCGTGGCTTTGAAATAAAGGTTATTTTGAAGTACAGCTTTTTTGTTTTCTTTATCATTCTAGGTGGATGGAAAGGGATCCATCAAAGAACTGTTTCCCACAGGGAAGCAGCTGGAACCATTGGTAGCTCCTGTAGCAGATGGAAAAGTTGCAGTTGGCCAAGATGATCTAACAGTTGTGCTCAATGAAGAAGGGGTCTGTACTCAGAAATGTGCCTTGAATTGGACAGATATTCCTATAGCCATGGGTGAGAATTAGCAGAGAATTTTGATACTAGAGAATTTTGCTTCTTTACTCTTTTGTATATGACAAAATTGTTACATCCCCAGTATTTAGCTGGTTTTGGAGTCTGAGAGTTTCTAAAGTATTTAAAGTTGTACTCTATAGAAGGTCTTGTGTTATTTTTGTTTGTTCCCCTTCTTTGCTTTTAGTCTGTATGCCTGTCTCCTCAGAAGACACGCATATTGCATGTGTTCTATAAAGGGCCAAGATCTGAAATGAAAGGTAACATATTAAAGCATTGTAGTTCTCCTGGGCACCTGAGTGCCACAGAAATTCCTGATGTTGAAAGATGAGCAAAAAGCGTGGTAGTATTCTGTTAGCAAATTGCTGTCAGTGTTAGGCATTGAGTTTTGTTCTTACTATGCAAAAAAGGGCCACATTTCTAGAGGGAAGGGAAGAGAAAAAGGAGAAGTCTTGCTTTTACATTAAGGCATGGCTTATTTCAACAGGTACTTGAGAACACTCAACTTAGATTTTTCATTCTTTTAATTAACAGAACACCAGCCTCCCTACATCATTGCTGTTTTGCCAAGGTATGTGGAGATCCGCACTTTTGAACCCCGGCTGCTGGTACAGAGTATTGAGCTGCAGAGACCACGCTTCATCACCTCTGGAGGGTATTGAGTGTAACTGATTATTACTTTTGTTGGGCTGTTTGAGTGTTTGGTAACACTCTGAAAAACTGGGAGAGGAAGAGCTTTTCTAACTCCTTTAGCTCCTCAAGTGAAGGCCATACTTTGAGGAGTGAAGGACAGAGTTGAGTGTCTTTGGGAATTTCTGGTCACTGGAGATATGTTCTTCTTTCTGCTTTGCAATATTGCTCAAGTTACCCTTATAACTTGATTGTGTGTAGCCATGTGTGTATTGACCAGGATTGTTTTTTCCGGATCGGGTATTGCTTCTTTCTTAGTGCTGGAACTTAGTAACTGACCTTTTTGTTTTGTTTACAGCACAAATATTATATATGTGGCAAGTAATCACTTCGTTTGGCGGCTTATTCCGGTGTCCATAGCCACACAGATCCAGCAGCTTCTGCAGGACAAGCAATTTGAGTTGGCTTTGCAGTTGGCAGTGAGTACTTGCACATAGAAGGATGTTTGCCTTCTGCTTGACTGTAGCTAGTCCGGAGAGTTTAATCTTCTTACTGTCCACTTTGCACAAACTGATAAACTCTAGTCTTTTTTTGACTGAAGTTTTGGTTTTGTGCTGCCATTCTCCATGTTCATCTACTATGGTTTAGATTTTGAGATAGTCTTGTATGTGGAAGATTATCTCTCATATATTTAATTGGTTACCTTCTTTTGGACTTTGAAGTCTAGCTGACTTTGGGCTGCTTGTAAGGAGTTTTGCTTGGAGTTGTCTGTTTTGTTTTGTCAAGTGATCATTGTTTTGTAATGGCCCTCCATATTACTCCTTGAAAATAACAATTTCTTACAGATACTGAAGCAGATTTAATTATATTGCTCTTGCTCTTTTAAGTTTTTCTGGTTTCTGGAAACTTTCCTTGAACTACGTAAAATGAATTAACTGCATTTTGTATTGCTGACTTGAAAAAATTGTTGAAAAAGCAAATGGGTGAAGAGATAGTTGCTGTGGTAGAGTGAGTGTAGAAGATAACAAGAAGTAGCTTTCAAACCTTCAAGATTATCATTGTGACACAGTAAGCATAAGATCTGAGTATCACCATCAGAGGTGTTCACTTTGACAGATTATCTTTTTTCGTGCTCTCTCCAAAGGGTAATACTCATGTTATTTCTACAGAGTTCCTTCTCAGTTACGAGGCTCGAGAGTTTTTAATGTTTGTTAATTTGTATGTGTGTAGGAAATGAAAGATGATTCAGATAGTGAGAAGCGACAACAAATTCACCACATAAAGAACCTCTTTGCCTTCAACCTTTTCTGCCAGAAGCGCTTTGATGAATCCATGCAAGTTTTTGCCAAGCTTGGTACAGGTAAATGCTTGGATCGGCACTGAGATACCTAAGTTAGGAAAAAAGAAATGAAGCTTACAGACTATTGTGTTGGTGAGGTTTTTTGTTTGTTTTCTGTTTTGCTTTAAAGCAGTGGTGTCTTGTGCAGACCAGTCCTCTGTGAATGGCAAATAGCCAAGGCAACTATTCAGCTTTTGTTTTTTGTGAAACTGGTTATAGTACTCAATCAGCTTCAGTCAATGAGTTAAATCATGAATTTTCCCTTTGTGTAGAATATATTTGTATCGTAGGCTATCACACTGTGCACAGCATGTACACGGACCCTTGAAGCTGAGGGCTTCAACAGCTGCCAAAAGCCTACTTGTAGCTTGGAATGAAAAATAAGGAACATTTGAATATTTGATAAATCCTTGGACTCGACCAAACTGAGGACCCTTAACCCTGTTTACTGCTTAATGGACCAATTTCTGAAGCCAGAAAACTTTTCTGTGGTTTCAGATGTCAAAATAGTCTCTGTTGCTATTCCTTTGGTCCTTTCTGATAATGAAGTATGAAGGCTGAAATATACCATAGCATAGTGCTTTAGACTGAGATTCTTTTATTGGTGACAACACATCCCTTGTGCATTTAAACCTAGAACTTCTAGTTGGTTTGGTGACACTTAATTTCATACTTACTTTGGGAAGCTACAATGAAAGAAAAGGACTGAGAACTCAAAATATTTTGAACTTAAGATAGAGGGCAGTAATTTTGAATTTGCTTAAACTGTGAAAATGATTGCTCATTAGTTACAGATGGTGCTATTCAGTTCTTGTTTCAAAAGCACAGTAAATCTTAAACATTACTTGTTCCTAGAAATCCTGTCATACTGTCAGAGTTGGTAATGTTGAGATTCTGCAAGAATTCTGCCAGCACACAGCTTGGAAGTTGTGCTTGGACATTGAATCAGTCCTTCTCTTCCTGGTTTTACTTTGTTTTGACTTCTTTTCTGTAATAAGCAAATTTTGTTAGGTGGACATACAGGTTGACTACAAACAGCACTGTTAAAAAGCTAAGTTTGCTCAAAGGTTACATACATTTAAGGAGTTTGCGAAAATAATGTTATGAATGGTTACTAATACTAGCTATTTTTTGCTTAGATCCCACTCACGTGATGGGTCTGTATCCTGACCTCCTGCCCACAGATTACAGGAAACAGCTACAGTACCCCAACCCCCTGCCAGGGCTCTCTGGGGCAGAGCTGGAGAAGGCACATTTAGCTCTGATAGACTACCTAACTCAAGTGAGTGCTCCTATATCTGTTTTAAGAGCAGGGTTATTTAGTTTTAGCATACTTTGTGCAGGAGGCAGTATGCCTACTCCAGCTCTATCATGCTAGCCTTAATGGGCTGTCTTAATGGTTGGAGACTATGGCAGCAGCTCCTGGGAAAGCAGGGGAACTGGAAGACATGAGGTGCCTCACAGGTATGCGGGATACATTATGTGGGGCTTTCATGAAGACTTATGGACCAAGATGCGAACGAGTCCAGTAGTTTATTTCCAGTACTCTTCTGAAAAGGACTTGAGATCTTGATCTTTAGGTTTTGTTTGACTGTTGTGGAGAGCACCCTATCCTGGAGACAAGTCAAAAGCATGCATTAAAAGGTGAAACAGGAGGTAGTGGGTACTGTACCTTCCTATCCCCTTTATTTTGTTGTAACTGGAATCTTAGTTGTTCTGTTGTCATTCTTACTTGACTAAAAGGGAGCTTGTGGCTGAAGAAAGGTTTGGGGGTTTTTTTGTGCCTAGTAGTTCAAAACCTCAAGTTTTAGATATCTCTTGACTTCTCTAAAATGCCTCTATTCAGGTTAAGAGTTTCCTTCTGACTGTTTTCTCAAGACTGTTAACATCTTGCAGAACTATAGATTTGCAAAACAAATTTATGCACTTGAATGTGATTGGAAAGGTGATGTGTTGAATAGTTAGTAACAATAAAAATTCTTTAGGAAACAATTGATTAAAAGAAGTTATTAAATTGGTTTAATTTAGCAATTTTACCTGGTGGGTTATATTTGCTGAGGTGGGATGGAGAAATCTTGTGGCTTTTTCCTGTTAAAATTTCATTTGATATCCTGCAGAAGAGAAGTCAGCTGGTGAAGAAGCTAAACGATTCTGACCATCAGTCCAGTACCTCACCCCTCATGGAAGGAACTCCCACTATCAAATCCAAAAAGAAGCTGTTACAAATCATTGATACCACCCTGTTAAAGTGTTACCTCCATGTGAGTTTCTGACTGCCCTAGAGACCTTTCCTTTACCGTGCAAAGTCTGATGGAATTCCGGGTCAAAACACTTGAAAATAAGGATAATGAGCTACTTCATAAATTCTCACCTGTCTTTCATCTAAAAATGATCTGTGAAACTTTGATGTCAGTTAGTTTGCTTACTAGTCGGGAAGTAGTTTTATGGAATAAAGCAGGTGTGTCTGTTTCTGGTCACTGCCTCTGTCAAAAAAAGAATATGGCCAGGCCTGAGTATTTTGAAGTTCTCATGGATATTTCTTGTGTTGCCTTGTACTGTTAAATGCAGGAAAGGACAGTCTTTGATGTAAGCAGCTTTATTCAAAGCTGCTCTGCATTCTTGAAGGGGAATAGCTCTGATACATTGGGTTTTTTTCTGTCCCAACAAATTATGGAAATGAAGATGAGCCTTGCTCTAAGATCATAGAATCATAGGGTAGTTGGTGGGGACCTTAAAGACCATCTAGTTCTAGCCAAAGACCATCCCTAGCCATGGGCAGGGACACCTCCCACTAGACCAGGTTGATCAAAGCCCCATCCAACCTGACCTTGAAAGATGTTAAACTCATTTCTCATGCTGTGAGGCTGCTGCTTTTTTGGTTTTCTCTCCACCCTCGCCTGTCCTTTACAACTCATGTTTTGTACTTTAAGCATGGGAAGTGTGTTTACTTTAAAAGTATGTTTAAGTACTCCCTTTTTGCTTGCAGACAAATGTAGCACTGGTGGCACCACTGCTACGTCTGGAAAACAATCACTGCCATATTGAAGAGAGTGAGCATGTACTAAAGAAGGCACACAAATATAGTGAGCTGATAATACTGTACGAGAAGAAAGGTCTGCATGAGAAAGGTAGGTATGAGGTTGGGGTGGGGAGAAGAAAAGGAATAGGAACATGTATTCCTAGTATTGAGTTTTGTCTTAGTGAGCTGGCAATATTCTGAAGAGACTTTGTTTCCGTGTCTGTCCTGTGATTAAATCACTCTTTGTTCCTATTACCTGTTTGGTATGTGTGATTAAAACAAAAGTTTATTTTGTCTCTTGTAGCAGAACAGGAAGAATGTTCTTTTTTTGTGTTTCAGGTTGAAATAATACTTATAGCTACAACGGAATTAATGTAGTTTTTTTGTTCTAAAAGCATTACAGGTACTGGTGGATCAATCAAAGAAAGCCAACTCACCTTTGAAGGGTCACGAGAGGACAGTGCAATATCTGCAGCATTTGGGTGAGTATGAAGGAGGGCATTGTTTTTGTGAAGGTGTTACTCTTGTTGGACTCAGTGGTTATTTTACTGTTCAGCAACTTTCTAGAGGCTGTAAAGCTAAAGGGTATCATTGTCATCTGGTCTGGTTTCTTGCATAATGCAGACTTCAAGGACTAGTTTATGAGCATCTTACTAAAACTTGATTATCTTACTTGAAAACATTCCTTATTTCTGATAAAAATTTCCATTGCTAGAAGATGTGCTGTAGTATTTTCAGTTTTCTTCCAGTGATGATTTACCACCTCTTGACAAAAGGAAAGTCTAACTTCTGGGTCTAAACTTTCAGTTGCTGGGGCTTGCAGTATCTTTCCAGAGATGAGGAATCCCATGTGAAGTTTTTGTTTTCTGTGTTTAGATTGATCTAGATAATGATCTAATATTTCAGACTATAGGGTTTCTTCAGGCTTTTCCCTCTTCCCTGTCCTTTGGTGAGGCTTCTGTTAGTATGAGCTTCTAATCTAAGTAATAGTTGATTTTTAGAAAAATTATCTTTTTAATTTAGTTAAGTGAGATGTATTTTGAGTTGCTGTCTCAGTCTGAATGAAGTAGAAACTCTTCTTTAGTCATCTCTTGTCTTTAGGTTTATAGGCATTTAATGAAATGTTCTTAAGTAGTTCTCAGCTAATTAGAAGAAAATTTCTTCAGGCTTGTAGCTGTGGTCTGTTAAGTCATCAGGTATGTGTTACTGATTTGGATTTGATACTTGCCATGTGTCAACAGAGTAAGCACTTTTTTGCATGTTTATTGCATCAAAGCAAATATTAACTGTTAATTCTATGATTGGCCATGTCCAACAAAAATATACTTTATCTGGGCACAGCAGAATTATATATTTGATTGGGTAGTGGATAATTTTCTGTGTTATACCATTCTTTATCTACTAAAATTTGCAGAACTTTGCCTGTTATAACTCATTCTTAAATTAGGGATTTGTTGCTAGGAATGTTTAGAAATTCAGTGTCTTCTTTAATTCTAGCAGCACAAAACATCTTTGCCTCTGACCTTCAGTGACCATGCAGCTGAATGTTATGTGCTGAGGGAGCCTGTTGTTTTTTGTGGTGAGATGCAGTATTGGACTTTCAGTATTCTGATCTGTAAGCTTTGGTAGCTACTTGAGGAGTTCCTCTTCTCCTCCTGCCATCTTGAGTGTTTTGAGTAGGTTGTAACTTCATGTTTCATTTGGTTATGATTTCAGCAAAAGATTATTTGATCAGTGGTTTGGAAAGGAGCTATTCTAATTAATCTCACACTTGTTTGTAAGAAGTTAAACTTTCTATCTCTTGTTCTACATAAGGACTTACTCCCATGACTTGTCCTGTCCTGTATTTAAATTTTCTCAGGCTAGCAAACCCATGACCATACAATTCCATATTAATTCAAAAAGTTAATTAAAGTTTAGCAAAATTCAGGCCCATGACCTTAGTGCCATTTGCCAAGTCACTGTTTTGTTTCTGAAACTTTGAAATTGGTTCTTCTGGAGGCTAGTTTAGTTGGTTTTACTTCATAGTGCTCATCTCCTGGTTTTTAAAATACCGCTACTATGAAGATGCTGCTTGTTTTAAACATTTAAAAATAACTTGCTCCTGATGATATTGTGGGATGAAGGAAGGCAAACAATGGCTGCCTTTTTATAGGGTTGCTGTAAGTTTCTGTTTCTTGTGTAGTTGTGTTGTTGCATTGTTCAGGCAATGAATGCCTCAGTGTTTCTGATCAGGAGGGTAAGAAGAAACTCATGTTTTCCTAACATGTTTTATAAAGTTTGTGAAGCAAATGGTCCAAATGAAAGTTCTTTTAAAGAAGCAGGTCCTAAATTTTCTTAAAAGCTGAGAAGTTATTACCTATCCTATACTTTCTATGCTAGTTACTTCAGTACTAGGATGCTTCACTACTGGGATGAGGTATTTGGCCCTTTGCTATAGAAGGCATTAGACTGGCAGGCTGGAAATGGGCTGAAGGAAGTTACACAAGTGAAAAGAGAAGTGCTTTTTCTACCCTAATGAAAACATTATAAGGGAAGTCTTTTGAAATGTGATTAAGACAACTGAGCTTGGTTTTGGTCTGAATTGTTTATGTTTGGTGGTGCTCAGTATATTAGCTAATTTTTGTTTCTGTTTGAAATCATATTTGCAAAGTAATGAAATCGTGGCTTTAGCCTGGAATGTGTGATTTGCCGGACTTGATTGGGGATTCTGTAAATTACATTTTGCTGGCTCTGAAAACATCTGCTTGTGTTGTGAATAGAATCATAGAATCATATAATGGTTTAGGTTGGAAAGGACCTTAAGATCATCTAGTTCCAACCCACCTGCCATGGGCAGGGACACCTCGCACTAAACCGTGTCACCCAAGGCTCTGTCCAGCCTGGCCTTGAATACTGCCAGGGATGGAGCATTCATAGCTTCCTTGGGCAGCCCATTCCAGTGCCTCACCACCCTCACAGTAAAGAACTTCCTCCTTATATCCAATCTAAACT
>JANHGB010061150.1:0-19596 GCA_026283785.1 Coracopsis vasa
GAAGTTTAGATTGGATATAAGGAAGAAATTCTTTACTGTTAGGGTGGTGAGGCACTGGAATGGGTTGCCCAAGGAAGCTGTGAATGCTCCATCCTTGACGGTGTTCAAGGCCAGGTTGGACAGAGCCTTGTGTGACATGGTCTAGTGTGAGTTGTCCCTGCCCATGGCAGGGGATTGGAACTGGATAATCTTAAGGTCCTTTCCAACCCTAATTATTCTATGATTCTATGATTCTATGAAATGCATTTACATAATGAGATAAGCCAAAGTATTTTCTGGTTTTTCCTCAGCCAGTGTAAAAGAGTCTAAGACTAAGGAGATGGAGTATTGGGTAGAGATTTAGCGCACAGAAGCAGGTTGGGGTAATGAGGAAGGTGAAACAGAGTGAAAGGAAGGCTAAATCACAGGATAAAGGGTTTGGTGGCGTGTGGAGGTTGTTGTGGGATTGGGGTCTAAGGGACATCTATAAAAAGATAGGATTTCAGCACGTTTCTCTCTTAAATGCAAGGATAATTCTAAAAATAGTACAAATATCAGATGCACATTATATAAACAGCATAAGAAACAGCTCTGCCTCTCAACATTGGCTCTAAACACTGGCTCTTTTTTCATCCACAGTAGAAGTGGATCATGGGAAAGTATGGAAGTAAATATAAGAAGAGGCCATGTTGCCTTTTTTTTTTTTTAGAAGCAAAAATATAATGAAAGTTTTCATGAGTATTTTAACTAGACCTACAGCAAAGCCTGTTCTTAAAGATGCTCATTTTAGGGGTCTGAATGGTTACAGTGTGAATTACGTTCTCAGTGGGGATGGGTGAGCTGGGCTGAGGTAACAGGCTCCAGTGGGAGAAATTAGGACTTATATGATACAATTAGTTGTCAGCTCAAACTTGATGTCAAGAGAAGATATTAACTAGATGGACTAAAGTCTGGATTTTAAGTAATAAACAGATCAGTAATTTCTTGGTTTGCAGAGGGTAGGTGAATTTGTGTTTGAAGGTGAGGCTGCCCAGGACTGGCATGTAGAGGAAGAAAAGCAAGGAAGCTGAAGTAGAACCCTATGAGATCTTCAGAGAAAATGAGAGGGGAGATGAGAAGAATTTGTTAATGAGCAATTTTAGAAAAGGAGGGGGAGGTTCAGGGGAAGACAGGGCCATAGAAACACTACAAGAAGAGATGTTGCAGTGGGTTAACCTTGGCTGGTTGCCACACGCCCACCCAGCTGCTGTCTTACTTTCCATCCTCAACAGGACAAGGGGAGAAAATAAGATGGAAAAAAGCCCTCATGGTTTGAGTTAAAAGCCTTTTAATAAGAAAAGCAAAAGCTGTGCATGCCAGCAAAGGAAAAAGAGGAATTCATTCACTACTTCCACTCAGCAGGCAAATGTGCAGCCACTTCCTGGGAAGCAGGGCCTCAGCAGGTGTAATGATTGATTGTGAAGACTCTATTTCTCTAGTTAAAGGTCTTTTTGCCCCGAATTAAATCAGGCACCACCAGAAAACTGAGCAGAGGTGGCATGAAAGTTCCTAACTGTTTTCACAGGCTTCATCAAATCATTTACCACTCAATATTGCTTTCAGCCATCTAGTGACAGGAGCAAGAATCAATTGGGAGCAAGTCATTAGAGACTTCATTCAGAACGCTAAAGGAAGTGTTTGGGATCAAGTGAGATACTTTTCTATTGGTAATCCAAAGTGAGAAGCAGAGGTGGTTAGGCTTCAAAATCCTGTGTGGAGGAAGAGGTCAAGAGGAGGGGGAGGATCTGAGCAATGAGTCATGAGTGGAAAAAAATAGGAATTCAGAATGCAGTGAAGTTTAGAGAATTAGAGTTTTTAGCTAAGAATTTGGCAGAACTAAAGGAGCAGAAAATGAATTAGTAATGGAGGAAGTAACCCTGCTCATGGGATACCTGCCAGAATGATACTGCCGTGTGAGAACAAGAGTAAAGGAAACAGATGTTGAGAGCAAGCCAGGACTAGAGTTGGCAGGCCAGACACTGTGATAGGGTAGAAAGGCAAAGCAGTAAAATATGGAGAAGAGTGAATTACAGAGAGACTTAATAGGGAGAAAGAACACAGGGATCAGAGGGCTGAGAGCAGAAGAGTGTCATCATTGTGAGTGATTGAGAAAAGGGCAAATGACAAGAAAAGGCAAAGAAGGACGTGGTAGCCAGGCAGTGTTGAAAGTGAGTGACCCAAGTAATGTTTGGAGAGGAAATACGGGATACGAAGATCAGGAAGAAGTGTTTTGCTTTATAATAAAGTAGAGGCTTTTTCCTTTTTTTAATTCAGATGAGTGACAGGTGAGAACTTGAGGGAAAGGTAAAAGTGAAAAGTTACCTTACTGAGGGATTAGATAAGTTAGATGTTTCTTGTACCTCCTCATCATGGATGTACAAGACTATTACTGATTAGACACAGAGTTCAAGTGAATGTGTTCTTCCTGACTTGCACTGGTTATATTGGAAAGAAAAGTTGAACACCTTCCCAGAATTGAGCTTTGAGAAGGCAGCAGCAGCAGGCTAAAAGTTCAGGGCAGCTATGAAGTGAAAGGCATCAAGTTGAGAAGAAATTGAGGTAAGGAATATAGGGTGTGTGGGTTGATCATTGTTTTCCTCTGAGGATCTGTTACAAAAAATGAGCACTGAACTTCAGATTATCAATGTGGAAATCAAAATTGCTAAAAATTATTAATATTCTAGGAAATATCAGGAATATATTCTCTGCCAGTGTTTCTTACTAGCTTGTTATCTACACTAATAACTGCTGAATGTTATTAGTGATTCCTGGTGCATGTTCAGTGGCTCTAAAGGAGCACCGGTTATGATAATTTGCCATCCTTCTTTCCAATAGTGTGGTTTTCAGACTGTTTCCATATAGAATAATGTTACCTCTGTATCCTCAGCACTGTATTCAAATACTCACTAGTCAAAGAATTTCTAACATGTTTAACCTGGGGATTTTGTGTCAGATTTTGTCTTTTACTATTTGATTAGTGATTTCTGTGTTCAGTGTAATCACAATAAAGTTTGGAATTTGATATGAGGTTTAAAATTGATAAAGCACCTGTTCACCAGATGAATGGCATTACCTTCCTGCCAGTTACTGTGTGTGAGTATATTTTGAAATGTCTCGAGGCGGTAGAGATCTGTACCACAGGATCTTTGACCTTTCGAACTTAAACGTCCCACTCTTCACTACAGGTTGGACGCCACTGCATGAAGCTTGTAATGTTGGTTACTATGATGTTGCTAAAGTCCTGATAGCAGCGGGAGCTGATGTGAACACACAGGGCTTGGATGATGATACGCCACTTCATGATTCTGCTAGTAGTGGGCATAGAAATGTGAGTCTACTGGGAGAGTGGGAGGGGAATATATAAGTGGTTTGAAATGCTCAGTCATTAGAACAAATCCTAAGTGTCCTGACTGCTGTCATATGGTTTTATAATTATGCTTCTGCTGGTTTGAGAGCATCTTAAAGTTGTTTTGGATTTGTGTATTTCATTTGGCTTTTCATTCTACTTCTATTGCCAGATGTTTTCTACCAGTATCTGTTTTCTCAAATATTTAAAAGTTTCACTTTTCACATAAAGAAACATTTCAATGGACTTTTTTGGAAAGACTTCTACTGTGTAGAATTGTCAAAATAAAAATGTCTTCAAACAAAAATACATATATATATACACACACACATATATATATAAATATTTAAAGGTGTGTGTGTGTATATATATATATCCTACACTTATTTATGGTCTTTGAAATACAGCACTGAGGTACATATATTCTTAAGTTATGTTTTTAAGTTTTACCAATAACAAATTAGCAGGGAAGGTAAATGGAACACTGTAGGTATTTTACATTAATTTCTGAATTTATTCTTGCTTTCTACAAAGTAGATGCAGAAATTACTCTGCTTTCCCTTTATATCTCTTTTATTTTTTATATCTCTTTTATTTCATAATGGTGTGTGTGATCTACTGTATAAAGCAAAAAATAGAAAATGTCCTTAAATCGTTCCAAACAAAGATGTTCAGTTTGAAAGGATCTTTTGGAAAGGCTGAAGCAATGAATTATATTAATCTGATTGTAAAATTGTAATTGACTCTTTAGTAACCATTTCTTATGGCTACCTAAACAAAAGTGGGTCTTTACACAGAACTTGCATAAAATTGTAGTAAAGTTTTGGAGAACAGGACCTCTTGCTTGTCTGGTCTCAGTATACGTATCTGTGACCATCTCACTGACATGCATCAGAAAAATTGCGAAGTTTCCTGTTAACATATCACTGTCTGCTGAATTTACCCATTCTTAGCATGTATGACAACAAAAGAAGTAACTCATACTGGATACTGTGCTGAAGGTGCAGTGGCCTCAGTGTCAACTTTAACAACTTGATGCCCTTGATGCTAGAAGAATCAATGATTTTGCTATATTGTATGTAGCTGGGGATGGGGGTAGTTTGTTCCTCCAGTAAGATACTTGGATCTCTGTCAGGGCTTTTCTAAAATGCAATGGAAGCCAATAGTACTGCTACTTGAAAAAACCTTTCCTGTTCCTTAGAGATACGTGCTATAAAATTTTGGAGCAAGAAGGTGAATCAAGCACAGAGGAATAGAGAGAGCTTGGTATGTGAGGAACCAGATGAATTGTATGAGGAAATGCTAGAACAGCAAGAACAAAAGGCCACTGATGCCTTTCTTTATGGTGATGCTATGTCTGAGTAACAGAGGTCAACCTTCTTCAATCTTCTCCATTATCTCTTTTAACAAGCAGATTACATATACCTGGGACTTTTTATTCCGGTTGCTGAAGGCTTGCTTTCCAGTCTCAGTTTCATAGGTTGAAGTTTGGGATTACATATCATGTTATCCACATTTCATATGCAATGGAAGATCTTTATGCTGGTCAAATAACATGTTGTGGAAAACCTAAAAGTTCATTTATTTAATGCTGCAGATTGTGAAGCTGTTGCTTCGACATGGTGGAAATCCATTTCAAGCCAATAAGCATGGGGAGAGACCTGTTGATGTTGCTGAAACTGAAGAGTTAGAAATGCTATTGAAAAGGGAAGTGCCCATTTCTGATGATGAGGAAAGTTGCTCAGGTAAAAGTAGCCATTTAATAGCATACTTCAAGTGCATCAATTTGTCTGAAAAGTGGTTTTAATCTTTTGCACAGTATTAGCTATTAAGAGTCGCTGCAGGTATCAGTTGCTATTGCTAAGGTTGTTTTCCACCTTTAGGGGTAGCTTTCAAATCTTTCAATTGAATTGAGTTAATCTGAAATGTTTCTTCTGACACCAGGTTGACCATTCCAATAATTTTTTTGTATTCTTACTCTAGATTCTGAAGCTCCATCTGTAAATCCTTCCAGTGTAGAGGGCAATGTTGATTCAGAAGCGGAAAAGGACTCTGTAGCCAATGACAGCAAACAAATGGCCCCTAGTAAGGCTCCACTTTCATCTGCTCTTGATGAGTATGAGTTTAAAGATGATGATGAAGAGGAAATGAAAAAAATGATTGATGACAAGCACATTCTTAGAAAAGACTTAAGGAAAGAGGATGAGACTGAAGAAAAGAGCAGTTTGTTTGTGAAACAAGAAAAAGTAGTTTTTTCAAAATCATTTAAAAGCAAAAAGCAGAAGCCATCTAGAGTTCTGTATTCAAGTTCTGAAAGTTCAGATGAAGAAATATCTCAAGACAAGAAGATAGTCTCTATTTCAGAGACATCAAATTCTGATGTAAAAGTGAAGAAAGAATATATGGTTACAAATGAACAGAAGCAAAAAGGCAAAGTTAAAAGGAAAGTAAAAAATCAGAGCAAAAATAAAGAGAATCAAGAACTTAAGCGAGAAAAAGAAAATGCCAGAGTAACAAATATAGCTACTTCTGGGTTAGATTCTTTAGATAAAACCAGAGAGGAAGAAACCTTTAAGAAGTCTTTCACCCCAAAAGAAGATTCTTCTTTACATGTATTTCATATCACTCCTGGGAAATCTTCAAAGCATCCCTGTGGATTAAGTGAAAAGCAGTCAACACCATTAAAGCAAGAAAACACCAAATCTTGCTTATCACCAGGAGGTTCTGAAATAACATTGCAATCTGAATTAGTTCGGTATGATCACAACACTGATTCTGAATACCTAGTAGAAAGCTCTAGTGGCAAATCTTGCAAGCACAAAGAAAAAAGCAAGCATCATCAGAAAGATTTTCACTTAGAATTTGGTGAAAAATCTAGTCCTAAAACTAAAGAGGAAGATAATAGCTCAGCATTTGAGAATTCAGAGTATACCCTGAAAAAGATTGACAAGGAAGGTAAAGCACTTAAAAAGCATAAATTAAGGCACAAAGAAAGAGAAAAGGATAAGCATAAAAAGGAACAGGATGGGGAGAAGGAAAAACATAAGCATAAAGAGAAAGAGGTTCAAAGAAGTATTGAGTTTGACAGAGAATTTTGGAAAGAGAACTTTTTCAAAAGTGATGAAAATGAAGATACGTTGTTAAATATAGAGCATGAATCTCTTTCTTCAGACAGAAAATCAAAGCTAGAAAAAGCTGTGGCAAAAGAAGATAAGTTAGTTAAGGAGAGACAGTTCCAGAAAGAGAAAAATGCTAAAGAGGACAGAGAGAGAGAGAGGAACAGAGAGAGGGAGAGGAACAAAAAGGAGAGTGAGAAGTTTCTCAAGGATGAAAAATTAAAAGATACAAAAGAAGAAATTACGCTTGCAGATAAAGAATTTGAGTTGTTCTGCTTTGGTGTTAAGGATGAGGCAGTCAATATTCATTTAATAGAAACAGATACTGAAAAGCAGGAAAAGAATTTTAAGGAAAATAAGGAAAAGACTGAAAAGCAAACCTCAGCCAAAGATACTGAAAAGTTAGAAAGAAAAAATGGAGAAAAAGAGAAAAAGGTAAAGCATGAATACAAGGTGGAGAAAGAAAAAGCAGAAGGTAATGAAAATGTAGAGAAAGTGAAGGAGAAGCCAAATTTCCAGCAAACAGAAAGATGCCATAAGGAAAATGATAAACTAAAAAGCAGTGGTGCTCTTAAAAAACTTGATGACAAGGAAAGAAATAAAGAAAAAACTGATAAGAAGCATGATAAAGAAAAGGCTGATAAAGACAGACATTGGGCTGAAAGCAAAGAAAAACACTGTACTGAAAGAAAAATCAAACAGTCTGAAAAAGAATCTGAATATACCAAAACAGAAAAAATTAGAACTAAAGACAAAGAAAAGGAACTTGAAAAAAAAGACAAATCCAAAGACAGGGAGATCTCAGCAGCAGCAAACTCAAAACACATGCAAGAGGAAAGGAGATGCAGTACTACAGAAAGTAATAAAACAGTGCATGACAAACTGCCATCATTGAAAGAAAAAACAAAAGATGATTTGTTGAAAACTCCAGATGGTAGAGAGAAAGACAAAAAAGATAAAGATACAGACCGATACAAAGAGAGAGACAAACATAAACTGCATCAAAGTAGTTTACTTAAACTAAAACTTGAACACGAAAAACTTAAGCCTAAAGCAGCCCCTGCACCGAAGGATGTTCGACCTAAAGAAAAAAGATTAGTTAACGATGATTTAATGCAAACCAGTTTTGAAAGAATGCTTAGCCTTAAAGATCTGGAAATAGAGCAGTGGCATAGAAAACATAAAGAAAAAATAAAGCAGAAAGAGAAGGAACGTTTAAAAAACCGTCCTTGTTTAGAACTTAACAAGATGAAAGAAAAACCAAAACACTCATTACCTGAAGTAAAAAGCAAAGAACTGATTAATTCAAAAAGCTCAGAGTTGCCTGACGTTTGTATGAAGGACAAACAGCAGAAAGACCCTGCAAGTAATAGATTGCAATCAGTAGATACAAGAAGTGTCAATGTTATAAAGCCTTCATTGGGTTTAGATAATTTAAATAAATCCCCAAAATCAGAAAGTGAAAAGACAGGTCTGAGCTCCAGATCAGTGTCCATGGTTTCAGTTGCAAGCTCTGAGGATTCTTGCCATACCACAGTAACTACTCCAAGGCCTGTAATTGAATATGATTCAGACTTCATGCTAGAAGGTTCAGATTCCCAAATGTCTTTTTCACAATCACTGTTTCTGGCAAGTGCCAAATCACCAGCCCTTCTTGAAAAAGAGACTGATGGTCTTGCTGAGTTGCCAGATCGCAGTAAGCTACCTTTCACAAACAGGCTTCCACCAATGTACATCAGATCAGCACCTGCTGAAGATGTTAAACTGGTTTTAAATGAGTGTAGACCTGTAGTAGAGGTTCGAAGATGCAACATGCCTGCTGCTGTTTCCGACCACAGCAAACAGCCTCAAATACCAGAAGAAAATAATCAGAACAGTCTAGCATCAGTTCAGACACATGCTAGCACTTCTCCTAATTCAGAACTACCATGTGGCATGCTTGAAAGGGATTTTCAAAGTAGTGCGTCTAGTTTGCAGTCAAACTTCACATCAGCTCCAAGTGGAGCTTTTGGCAGCAAGCAGACAAGAGGTACAAGTACCATTAAAAATACTGCTCAGATAAGCACTTCAGAAGACTATAATATGCATTTAGAGCCATGTGGTCAAAGTGGTGTGACTCGGCAAACCAAACCATGGGATGTGCCTTTTGACAGACTTAATTCATTAAACAATGAGTTTACCAACTCAGGTTATAGTGTTTCAGAGCAAGATACTAACGATGTTACAGGCATGCATAATTCTGAAAAGAAGACTTTAAAAGAGCAACAAGTACCTGAAATTTTGCCTCAGCATGCTGAAATGAAGGGAAATTTCAGTTCTCAAGAATCTGTATCATTTTTACCTTCACAGTCACCTTGTTCTTTACCTACCCAGCCACTCCCAGATGTGTCTAAATGCATTTCCTTACCAGGCATTAGCAGTCAAGTTTCATCAGTTGTACAACAACAAAATCTACTTCAGGCTACAACTTCTACTTTGGATACAGATGCTACTAGTACCAGAGAGCAGGAAAATGCTTTCTTCCCTTCAAACATTAAGAAGGTTGATGCACCCATTGCTGTGTGTTCTGAGAGCTCTGCAAAGGATATTTCACAGAGCTATCTAAGAATGAATGATCTACCTACAGTACTGTTAGAAAAAGATATTCCTGAAAGTGATAGCAGTTCACAATTAAATACAAGTTTGCATGCCTTCAGTAAAGTTGTATGTAAAAACGCTCAGAGTGAAGTGGATAGTAACACAAAAGATACTTCAGATCCCAGAAATGAAAAAGGCCAACAAGAAAAGCTGGTTTCAGTCCATGTTGTTGATAATAAAGCCAGTGTTGATCTCTGTGAACTAAGTTCAGGACTGTCAAAGGGAATTACAAATGAAGCGGCTAATAAAAAACTCCACACTACAGACAGAGAAAATGTGTTGACAGATGATCCACTACAGTATTCCTCTTTGTCCAATTTGGCAAATAGTTCACAACAGATGACACAGGAAGAGTTGCATAAATACAGCCAAATAATTAAACTAGAGGAAGAAATTGCTGAAGATCAGAAGGTGGAACAGCAAGAAATACCTCAAAGAATCACAAGGAACAGAGCAAATTTGCTTGCTAACCAGGCTAAGCAGAATCCTCTTGGCTGCACACAGACATCAGAAAAAGAGTCAGAATCATCAGCATCTGTGAAAGCAAGGATTAGATTAACTGAAGAGGATGATGCTCAGGTCCATCATCCACGTAAAAGAAAAGTGTTGCGTGTGCCTCAGCCTGCTCAAGTGAACCCTTCTTTACTGCAGGCTAAGGAGAAAACCCAGCAGTCACTGGCAGCTATTGCTGATTCTTTGAAACTTGAAGAGATTCAGCCATACAGTTCTGAGAGAGCAAACCCGTATTTTGAATATTTGCACATAAGAAAAAAAATAGAAGAGAAGCGTAAATTACTGTGCAGTGTTACTCCTCAGGCACCTCAATATTATGATGAATACTTGACCTTCAATGGCTCATACCTACTGGATGGCAATCCCTTGAGCAAGATATGCATCCCAACAGTAAGTAACATGGTCTTTAAATATACAGTACAATAAAAGGCATGTTCTGCTTTTGTAACTTTCACATTCTTCGTAATTTACTTCTGAATACTTGTGCTGGAAATAAGAAGTTGACACAGGTCAAATTAATAATGACCAGTAATGTCAGCCCCATTCAGCAGGCATAAAAAGTGTGGTTTCATAGTTATTACAAGATAAACCATCATGTACAACACCTGTAAAAGGCAAACAGACAAATATTGTATTTCTGTTTACTACTGTAAAGCCTGTCCTAAAAGTGAAGTCAGTTGTTGGGAGCTTCTCAGATTTTCTGCTAGCAATAATTTGGTTAAAACTTAATTATTCAATGTTGTTTCATTGGGGGTGGGAGGTGGATGGGATGTGTGCAGTACTTCAAAATATTGAGTCCGTCACCAAAAGATAAAAGTAGGAGAGAGCCTGATAGCTATTTCAGTTTCTCCTTAATCCTCTCAAGAGCAGCAGATGTAATCCCGTGTGTCCCAGCTTTTGTAATCATCAAAGTATTCTGCATTTTATTTAATCATGTGAGTTCTTTGCCTTTTCACTGAAGAACATCCATAGTTCAGGAACACTAGTTTGGTTCGAAGCTCTCCGTAGTTCTAACACAGGCATTTTCCTGATGACAGCTATGAAGGAGGTCTGTGCAATGCAGAACATAATTGACTCAAGTGCTGTTAATACTACGATTTACTATGGAGGTGACCCTCAAGGTCTCTCACAGTAACACGGTCCCTGCTGGTGTCTTGTTTTGAAATCAGCATAATCATGGTAGCACTTGAATTGTACTTCCTTTCTTTGCTCCTCAGCACACCTGGTTCTGTGCTTATTGTTCTACATGGGGGACGGGAGACCTGAAACATTGCACATTAAGGGTTTTCTGAAGTACTTTCACTCCTGGGAGTAGGAGGTTTTCTATTTTTCCAGCTATTTACCTCATTCACTTAAACTGCTCTAGTTCTGAGGTAAAACATACAAGCTTAAGCCTGTTTGAATGGTTTAAGTTAACACACATAATAGCTAAAATTGGCTGAGAGCACATATTTGATTTCCTAAAGCAGTTGTTTGGCTGACATACAGTAGCTTGGTAATGTTAGAATTCAGCAGAAGTTGACTGTATGCCTGTTACTTAAGATGCATCAAGTTAGGAGAAGTCTGAGTTTCAGTATTTCTGAATGGAGTAGTTACGAAGTTGACTCATTTAAGATAACTTGGCCCTGTTTGAGATGTTGCCTTAGCTTTTTCCAATAGAGTTGAAGATTTTTTTGATTTAGCAATGCACATGAATTTAATATATAAAAGTAAATTGAAAAATGTTTGCTTCATTCAGAGGTAATCATAATCGCACATATAAGCTGTTCCTTCTCATTTTTCCAGTCTGACCCCTATTTCTGCCTGAGAGAATTAATACGTGCATCCTCTTACTGTTGAGTGAGTTCTCTCTTATTTGATGCTGACCACAGTTCTTTGTAATTAGTAGATCAATTATAGTCTGAGGAAAGATGTGGGTTCACTTGGTCTGCAAGTGAACTAGGATGTACAGTAAGCTTTGCTGCAGTGTATCAGGCTGTCAGCTTTGCCGAATCTACAAATCTTTCTCAGTAGCTGTTGCAGCTTCTGTAATATATCTTTATCACTGGAAACAGAGAATTTTTTATTTCTTTTTTTTTTTTTAATAGCAGCTGCTAGTCAGGTACATGGTGTTTCCAAGCTACAACTTACTGCTTTGGCGTCACACTTCAGTGTTTAATCTCGGATAAGCAGAAAGAGGAGAAACAAGGCATATATTTTTCCCTGTTCCATCTTCTATCTGGGCAATAGAATTCATTTCCCTGTCATAAATGGAAATATGTGTAGGCACTATAAAAAAGGGAGAGTTACTGACTTGATATTAAAGCACTGCTTCATACATCCTTCCTGTCTCTCTTGCTCTGCACAATAGAGACTCTCCAGTTCATGAAAATAATTTAGGTAGTGGGGTAGTGCAAATTCTTGAGTAACTTAGGTTCAGAAAACATCAGAGATGAGTGGATGCTCCCCATTCTTAATGGCTTTTAGTTGCTTCTTGTAAAGAAAAACCTCTAAAAAAGTTTATAAAAATGTGCATGTGTACTTGAAGGATCACAGTTACTGAGTTTTTATCTCATTTAGATTTCTGAGTTGCTTCCCTATACATACATGTTCTGGTGCTAATTGCCTCTATGCAAATGCATGTACTGCCTCTATGCAAACACACCCAGCATGGGGAATAAATAAGAGGAGTTGGAGACATGCACACACCTGCAGGGCTGTGATCCTATTGGCATCACAGAGGCATGCTGGGATGGCTGCTATGATTGGAGCTTTGGAATGGAAGGATACAGGCTCTTCAGGAAGGACAGGCAGGGAAGATGAGAAGGGGCTGTCGCCCTCTGTGTCAATGACCAGCTGTAGTGTGCAGAGCTCTGCCTGAGGATGGATGAGGAGTTGAACAAGAGATTTTGGATCAGGACTAAAGCGGGGATAAGGACAGGTGACATTATAGTGGGGGCCTGTTATAGGAAGACTGAGTGGATGAGGCCCTCTGTAGACAGATAGGAGCAGCCTCACATTTGTAAGTCCTGATCCTCATGGCAGATTTCAACCACCCCAGCATCTGTTGGAGGGACAACACTGGAGGGCATAAGTAATCCAGGAGGTTGACGATAACTTCCTTCTGAAAGTGATAGAGGAGCCAAGAAGAAAAGGGGCTATGCTGGACCTTGTTCTCATAAACAGGAAAGGGCTGGTGGGGAGCGTGAAGCTTGAGGGCAGCCTTGGCTGCAGTGACCGTGAAATGGTGGAGTTCAAGATCCTTAGGGTAGCAAAGAGGCCTCCTGGACTTCAGGAGACCAGATTTTGGGGAAACATAACCCCCATTTTTAGAAAAGGAATACAGGAAGACCTGGGAAACTACAGGCCAGTCAGTCGCACCTCAGTGCCTGGCAAGATCATGGAGTAGATCCTTCTTGAAACTATGCTAAGGCACACGGAAAACAAAGAGGTGATTGATGACAGCTTCACTAAGGGCGAATCGTGCCTGACAAATTTGGTGGCATTTTCTGACGGAGTTATGGCATTGGTAGATAAGGGAAGAGCTTAACTGATGCCATCTACCTGGACTTGTGCAAAGCATTTGACACTGTCCTGCATGAAATCCTTTTCTCTAAACTGGAAAAGTATGGATTTGACAGATGGGCCTCTTGGTGGATATGGATTTGGCTGGATAGTCATGCTTAAAAGGTTGTGGTCAGCAGCTCATTTTCCAAGTGGAGACCAGTGATGAGTGGCATTCCTCATGGGTTGGTATTGGGACTGGCACTGTTTAGCGTCTTTGTCATCAGCGTGGTCAGTGGGATTGAGTGTACCCTCAGCAAGTTTGCCGATGATACCAAGGTGTGTGGTGTGATTGACATACTGAAGGGAAGGGATGTCATCCAGAGGGACCTTTACAGCTTGAGTGGTACTTTTTACAAGGGCATGTAGTGGTAGGACAAGGGGTAATGGTTTAAAATTGAAAGAGGATAGGTTTAGATTAGATATTAAGAAGAAATTCTTTACCGTGACAGTGGTGAAGCACTGGAACAGGTTGCCCACAGATGTGGCTGCCCTGTCCCTGGCCGTGTTCAAGGCCAGGTTGGATGGGGCTTTGAGCAACCTGGTCTAGTGGAAGGTGTCCCTGTGTGTGACAGGGGGGATAGAACTAGATGATCTTTTAGGTCTTTTCCAACCCAAACCATTCTGTAATTCTATTTAGAATGTCACTTGTTTTGTATATGCTTTCATGGTATTGTTAGTCTTCTATAGTTGTAGAAGGAGCAGATGGAGCTTTTTGTTTCAGGCAAAAGGGAGGGAAAAATAATTCTGAGAAGCCCAAATAAATGATTAGGAAATGGGTGTTTATTTTCATTAGGAGTAAAGTAGCATGAGTTTTAATCTAGAGGGAAATATTTTAAGTATTTTAGTTTTGCTTGTCTGAAAAATCATATATGGTGCAGCTAAATGTTTTAGTTAATTACTGTCACTTGCATAAATGCACAATTTTGATAAAATTCATGATGTTTCTTTCCAGAAAAAAAGATAGAATTTTAGAAGTTATTAGCAGTTCAGATTTAATGTCTGTGCAGGGTTTGCTTGTGTATAGAATTTAATAATTTTGATTTGCCACTATTGACCTTTAATGGTTCTTTCATGATGCTCTGCTAACCTGAGTTTTGCCTCATTAATTTAAATAGGCTGTACGAAGGTAGATACTCTTTCTTAAATTATTCCTGTATGTTAGATATCACTGTGAAGGTCTAGGTGAAGACAATATATTTAGCTCTGACACTCCGAGACTCAGAATAGTTTGTGTAGCAAACTGTTCTCTGCACTGGAATTTTAATGATGCACTATAGTTTATCTGATGAACTTCAGACATCCTGTAGGTGGGAACTAGGAGATGGTGCACTTAAGTTTGATTTCCACAGCCTTGTTTACATACTGTAATTTATAACCCATATCACCTCAGGCTGTAAGGATAGTCACGAATGAATTGTAGCTTCCCTCTCTCCAATGCAAATAGAAGACATAAGATATTGGACACCAGCTCAGTTCAAAACAGAAGGCAACAAATCTCAATCTTCTAAGAGAGTAAATTTAAATTGTACTTAGCTAGGTTACCTTTCAGATTGCTACATCAGTATGTTCTGCAGGGTTCAGTCATCTTTATCTGTGCTGCCTCCTGGAAGGAGATACCAGGATGATTCATTTCCAGCTTCTGATGGCTATCTAGCAGATATGTTTCTAGTAAAAGGGATTCTGTCCAGTCTTTCAGGCACTGCTGTAGAAACTTAAGTGGTAAAAGCTTATTTTAGTGGTGTTCCCAGAACTTTGCTTCCTAAATGCATGAAATATTATAGCAGTAGAGCAGGCTTGTCAATTTTGGGTGGCATGGGTGAGGGGAGATGGAGAGGGATGTGTGAAAATAATTGTGGAAAAATTGTGTACGTGTGAATCTGAATTAGCTTCAGTGTTGCTTTTTTTTATAACTGGCATAAATGAGAATTGAATGTTTATAGAGTGAAGAGCTGCTGGTTTTGTTGTAGTTGTTATGAAGGATGCAAGGCATGCAGGAAACTTTCTTAATTGATTTTCATGTGTTGGAGATGGTAAGGGCATGTCTTGAACCTCAGCTATGTTCGATGGCTGCCTTCTTGTGAAGAGGAACAGAGAGGTGAGAGGCTGAGTTCTGTCTACCTTTTATGAGTGGGGTTAGAGAACGTTTGAGAAGGCAGGGCCTCTTTGTATCCTTGTCTGTATGGAGTCTGAGCCTTTAAGGAACTATTTGCGATAATTGGTTTTGGGTCTTCTCAGCCTACATATCTTCAAACCAGACCCAAGCCCTGAAGAAGAGACAAGCATCAGCGGTGTGAGGGGCCTGGGCTCAGTGAGGGCCTCCCCATGCTCCTTCCTAGGGATGTTTCACTGCTCAGCTGAGGCTGCTCAAGTGGCTACTGTGATTGAGGGTTTCTTCCTGCACCATTAAAGCCCTCCCTGTGCCAAGTGCATTCAATTGTAGACTCTATTGCAAGGCTTGAGAAGTTACTATCACTACACAACTTAAGTGCTGTGACAGAGAAGATGGATCCTGCTATGCCAGCCAGCCCGGGACCCCAGGCACACAGCTGGGCAGCAGACCTGGCTCTCTGCCTGAAAGCTTGTAGTATCCTCACCCTTTGCCATGTTGGTACATGCAGTGTCCAGATCATCCTGACTGAAGCGTAGACATCATTTTAATCATGTTGGTAATTCTTTCACCTCCACATCACCATCTCTGCTGAGACATTTGGGCTCTCTGCCTAATCCCCAGGAAAGCACAGAATGAAAGGGGGCAGAAGACAGAGATGTGAGGGAAACCTGAAGCACCCCTCATGTAAAAATGGAGGGATAGATAAAGCATCCTGATATCGAAAAGGAAGATAATGAAAGGATGAGAAAGAGGAAGGAGATGAGCAGATAGAGCTGCCAGATGAGAAGAAACAAAGAGGCACTGGGTATGGGACAGGAGAAGCAGGGAGCAAAAGTGGCTTGGTGAGGAGAGCTGGCAGGAGCCCCAAGAGCAAGGAGAAGCAGGCAGGTGGTGTACAAGAAGCCTGTGTGGGGAAGGCATCCCTGGTGTGGGTAACCAACTAGGTCTGCAACGAAGTGTGATACACACAGGCTTGTCCAAGAGACACACAAAGCGAATACTGGCCACTAGAGAGAAGCCTCAGTGTAAGGAAGTCCCTCAGAGCTCTGCAGTTGAGCTCAGTGGGGACCAGAGCTGGATCTTCCTTGTATCTTTGCAGGAGTTTTCAGCCTTCCTTTAGGCTAGAATCCCCCATGTAGAGTAGTGGGGAGGCTGTTCCTTGATTACTTTAAACTAGAAGCAGTTCCAACAGTGCAGAGCCTGGTGCAGACAGCAGAAATGTAACCTCTACACTGAGGCAAGGAATTTGTTAGGACAAATGGAGGCACTTAAAGTTCTACAGGTGGTAACTGGTGCAATGCTGTTGGGCTAAGATGGGGAAATAAGACAGGCTTTGGCGCTGTGCTGAGTCCTGCAGTGAATATACAAGAGGATGAGGTGAAGAAGGCTCTAGAAATGGTTTCTTCCAATAAGGTGGCAACTCCTAATCTGAGCCTTTCAGACAGGGTCACACCGGCTGCAGGCTACCCTTGCTTTTCTGCACCCACACTGGAAGCAGCATTGCACAACCTTCTCCCCAGTCCTCACTCCCCACCCTGGCCTCTCTAATGCTCCAGTGTGGCATGCTGCTGGCGAGGCAGGTAGCCCAGCCCGTGTGCCTGGTACCGCGCAGCACGGCACTTTCCAGTCAGACAAGCCCCAACCCAATAGTAAGCTGCTTTCGCTTCACAAATTACTCATGGCATTTCCTGTAAACACCATCAACATCACCTATGGGCTGTGAGCAGGGATACACAGTGACATTATCAAATGTCTTCTCAAAGGGCAGGCTGCCTCATTTTTTCCATTCTTTCCCAGTTTTCCTGATTGGGAAAGCTAGAAATTGGGGCAGGGAGTGGAGTGTGAGGAAATCCAGTGTTGCTTGAAAGGAAGGCAACCTTAGCAGAACCTCAGTGTGCTACTTTCCAAAGCTGTCCGAAACCTTGGTGTGGAGCAGTTCTTTCCCTAGAAAACTATGAGTGAGAAAAGATAAAGAGTGCTCTGACTGCTTACCAGTTTTCCATCCAGCTTCTGTACCTGAGTCAAAACCACTTGTGGTCTAATGTCAGATAAGACAGCAAGCCTGAAGAGGACATACAGGCGATCAGAGCTGCTATCTAAATAACATATAACTAAGCTCACATGCTTAAAAGTTCTTGATTCAGGCTTCCCCAAATTGAGATATTGGATTAAAGAACAGCTTAAACATTGTGCTTTGAAGAGGACAAGAAAATAGGCAAACAAGAAACAAAACCCAAACCTCCTCCTGCCTGGAGGCCTATTTGTCTTCTGATATCTTTGCCTTCAGGTTCACTGGAGAGAGGCTTACCCATCTCCCTCTGACCGTGAGACCTAGAAACAGCATAAAATTGATGGCTCAGATTCCCATGTGACCACAAACATCCAGGCGTTTAGAAAGCAACAAATATTACAAGATTCAGGATTCATCACAAGACCGAGGAGCCACCGCTAAATTTGCCACTAACACATAGCGAAGCAGACTGACAGTGTCGCCTTACACTGGCGTATACTGACAAATTGCTGTAAGATCAAGCTTCAAGGACATTTTGAAGTCAAGCTTGTTTTCCCCTTGTTTGTCTTATGCTGGCATTTGCCTACACCTCAGTCAGGACAAGAGGGGTCACCTTGCCTGGAGTTTTATAAAGACCCATTTTTTTCTCCTCAGAGGCAGTGTGTGATGGGGTCCAGTAAAGGGACTGGCAGGACTAAAGCAATGAGCCGAGACAATCTGTAAGGACTGGACCTAAATTATAGTTCTGGAATAGATGAAGACAAAATAATAATCTGCATGATGCACTATCACAAAAACATGAAAGAAAGATGAATAGACACAGGCAGCTAATGCAACCTGGCAAGTTCCATGGCTTCACTGGTGCTATGCCAGAAGGACTGGTGCCATCTGGCCCACAGCTGTGCCAGAGGCTTCGATTAGCTGCGGAGCAGTGATTGATAAATGAGAGTGCACAGATGCAGGGCAGGTGGAAGGAGCAAGAGGAGAGGAGACAATGCGAGACTGAACCAGTCAGGTGGCAGCACATTTAGAATGATCTTGGAATGAAATCCCCAAGGCTTAATTGTATTGCAGTTTTCTGAGCCCACTTCCACTGAGTTCTCTCCTTTTCCAAGAATGGTAAAACCTTCTTTCTGCTGTCCACAGGGGCTTCATGTCACAAGGGAGCGTGGTCTCTTATGAGATGCCCAATACTTTGTTCTAGATCAAAGCAATGTGGGACTATCACAGGGAAAAATTCTCATACTCTCTCTGCTCCTGCAGATTAACCTGGAAAAGGGGAAGAGACCTGTAGAAATCAAAACTAATCAGTCTACATCGCTAAACCTCTGAGAACCTGGATCTATTTTGACTCAGCCCGAGCAAAATGACTGCAACTGGGCAGGTGGGATTTTCAGCCCAGACCTCCCCCTTCTCCTCCAAAACCTGCTCCCACACACAGAGTTTTGTGCAGGATCTTTCTTTGCTGCTCTCAGTGTCATCTGAAACCATTACCCCAAGTTACATATTCACCCACAGTGTTATGCCCATTGAGCAGGAAAACTGGCAAGCAGGCAGACGTTGTACAGGCCTGCCTGATGCACCTCCTCTGTGCGGTCAGCAGCGCTTTGACTCTCATGGAGAACTTTGCAAAGCCTTCTACCTCCTCGCAACAAAGGAGGGGGCTGGATCATAGCAAAAGCATAGCATCATCCAGCTCATAAGAGACTGTAGTGGTACAGAAGAGTTCCTCTGTCTTCCAACAAGGGTGAGGATGTCCCAGCTACCCATAACCAACCTGCATAAGAAAGTTTGCTCAGAGGGTATCAGGACAAGCAGAGCTCTGTTTGAGGAAGGAGTTTCATAATAAAACTCATCTGAGTTTTGTATCATCTCTCATTGCAATGGAGGATGTCAGGGTGGGCTGGCTGCTCCCTAGCAAAGGTGACCCCAGCACTGGCCATACCCTTGATAACAGGCACCATCCTGCAGAATCCAAACATGGCAGACAGACCTAATGGAATATGGAGGCCCATTGACAGCCCCCCAAAAAGCGAGTGGATGATCCAGGACCAGGGTCCATCCAGGGGATCCAGTCATGAGCTGAAGAACAGGGCTGGAGACAAGCTACTGACAGCACAGATCCCAGGGCTATCCAAGAAATGGGGCTGGAATCAGCTACACTAAATCATAAGTCAGGAGGGGACTGGAACACAGGCTGAGCTGAGTGAGGCCGCAAATGAGACAGGTCAGGGGCATTAAGGATTGTTAGGGCCCTCAGGGCTCTGACAGATGAAAACACAATGGGAAGAGGGGTCCT
>JANHGB010061151.1:0-17279 GCA_026283785.1 Coracopsis vasa
TTTAGTGTGAGGTGTCCCTGCCCACGGCAGGGGGTTGGAACTAGATGATCTTAAGGTCCTTTCCAACCCTAACTATTGTATGTTTCTATGATTCTTGGGGAAGTCTAGCTCAGCTCTGACTGGTGCTTTAGGCATTGCAGATTTTGAATGAAATAGGACTCTGTATTCTCTGTTCAGAAAGTATTTAACATCTAAGAGGAGGGGTATTTGGTTTGCTTATTCTCATCTGGGAATGAAGTGTAAATTGAGATTCTGAGAGCACACATTTTTACCAGTGTCCAAGTTCCCTTTCGCTGAAGGTGATCATATTAAAAAAGACCGTGTTTGTTACTGTTTCTCCCAGTACTTTAATGTAAGGCTTCTGTTTTAGCTCATTGAAACTTTACCTCTCTTTTGCATTTTTTAGATTTCTTTCCCATATCCCAAAGTCAACCTGACTATGTGGTAAGATCAGAATATTTTTAGCAAAAATCTATTGCTTGCTATTTACTGGTTGCAAATTCATTTTGGCAAATACGACTTGTTGCATATGTTCCCAACACAGCCAGAATATCTCTAACTATGCCAGCATCTGTACTATTGTATGCTGATGATAACCCAGCATGATGGTTTACATGTAGTAGAAAACATCCAACGAAGGTATAGGGCAAGTCTGTAGCTTTGATTAAATATGACTTATTGAATTATGCACCTAAAGTTTTCTCAGCCCAAGTCTTTTGCTTTGATTTGCTAAGCCATTACTAGACCTATTTCCGAATATGACACTATTAGTAACACAGCTGTGAGATATTGGTAGCAGGGTTGGGTAGGGGTGAGCAGGGGGAAGGAATTAATTTTGTAAGAGTATTCTGGCTTTCAAAATATATTTTGTTTGCTGGAAAAAAAAGGAAAAAAGAAAAAGACTTTATGGGAGCTCTGCCCCAAAACAAAGCAAGCTGAGCATTCAAGATGAATTCTGAGGTGAGAGTAAGTGGTTCAAGCACAAGCTCCTGAACTGACATGGGATTTGAATCAAGCTGCTCTTGTCTAATGAGGGAAAATATTTCTAACATTGAAAATGGATGAAGAAAACTGGGCATCTGCAATCTATTCCTAACTTTGTTAGACTTGCAAACAAGGAATGCTTCTTAAAGTCTGTTTCTAATTATCTCATTAAGTCTGGTTCTCAGTTGCCTTTAGTGGAACTTGAGATCTGTGATCAAATATTTTCAGGCATCCACAGTAAAAAGACTGCATGCTGACAGAACTCAAATCTGTTCTGATTTGGTGAATATGGTGTAGTAACACCATATTCCAAATCAACACCAGAGCAGCAGATTTTAGTAAGCGTATGGCTGGTGGCAGTAAGCCAGTGGAAACAGCTTTGATTTTTTAGAGTTCAAGTCCAGCAGGAGCAGGTGGTACTTCACTCAATGCATAGATTACCCACACTCCTTGCCACGGGAGCCTGGATGCGTTGAAAGTTTTGCTCAGAAAACAAGTGAACCAATCCAGAGAAGATAAATTCACTTAGTATACTGACCATAGCCTAGGAGATCCCTGAAACACAATTTGCTGGAGGCTGGAATTACTCTGGGGATTTGCCACAGCAGCCTTGCCATGTTCTACACTTTTCCCTGGGCTGTTTACCATTGCCAGAAATTGATGCTAGTATGGATAGACCTTTGGTGTGGCTTGGCGTAATTGTTGTGAGATGACAGGTGCCCTACATCTGTGGAAAAGTATTTCTTGAGGAACACACACCAAATATCGTTTCCACAACTGCAAAAAGGTGAAAACTGTGGATCTCTTCACTTTTTTGGAGAGGAATACTGTGCAAGCACAAGTGCAGAGTAACCATAGAAACAGAGACACATGAAGAGATATTGAAGCCAACACTGTGAGTAGAATGAGAAGTGACTAGAGACAAAGACGAGCTTTCATTTATCAAGAGAATTAAGGGGTCTTTTAACCCCTCATTAGCTGCTATCTCTTGCCTCCCAGCTGAAGCTCTTGTTGCTCTTGCCAGCACAGCACCATGGCTGCTCTACAGCTTCTCTTCCCCAAGTCTCAACTGTAGTTTATTAACCTGCTCATCCAAGGAATCTAGTGAGGAGCAGCTTAAGTGTGTGTTCCCAAACGCTGCCGTCAGCATCTCCCATCTCTATCTTTATCCCCTACTTCCCTGTAAATCATGTATATTAAAGGTGTGTCCTGTCACATAACCCCATGTGAGAGCAGAGTCTGCTTCCCTGCCCTGCGTGACACCAACAGAGGTGTTCACTCATCCCCACTGCATGGCAGCTCCAGGGGACTCTGGCCCAGTAGGAACCGTTTGTGTGGTTTTACCAGCATTACAACAAATCTGAATGCAACTCTGTGAGTATCTTTAGGGGACTTTTTGCCACTCATGGATCTTTCCGCTTCTCATTCACTTTTCCTATCACTTTGAACTGATATTACCAAACATAATTTACATGAATCCAATGGGAACATTTCCATGAGAAGGAGTGCTGATATGGACATAAACCACTTCTGAACAGCCTGCAGCTGCCCTAAGGCCAGCCTCTCTGGAACTGGAGGAAGGCCCATCTCATGGTCTCTCACCTTTTCAAAGTGAAATACTGTAAGCCAGAGAAGTGTGAGATGACTTGTCAAACATAAGAACCTGAGACATGGGAGCACAAGGAATTGCTCACCTCTTGAAAGATAAAGACTGGAGAGATGCGTAAAGAAGCAGAGTATCAGGACTTAGTCTTGCAATTATACAGGTGGCCTGGGGACATCAGGGCTTATTTCACTTTTCCTTATGAATGTGAATAAGTAGACTAAAATAAATCTTGGACATGTGTGTGTAGGATGGCACTGAGTATTTTTGCCAGTTCCTTTTTTCCCTTCATTACTGTCTATGCATACTTAATGACCTTTGTTTAATTATTTAAACTCCTCAGTTGTTATTTGGTGAAATCATGTGCTGTCAACTCCATTTATTCAGAAACCTCTTAGTAATTACCAGCTGATTCTATAGTGGTCTGTAAATTACTTTGTCTGGCAGGATGGTAATTATATTTGAGCTATAATGCCTTCCTTTTTGAGGAGGATATCTTGTTTATCATTATATGACCTTCTTGTTTTGGTTTGACTGGGTGCTGTTTACTCAGATGGACACCTGGCAAAGAAAAAATGCAGGATTAAATTCTGTCCAAATTCTTTTACAGTGAATAGTTTCCATTTGCAGCACATTTGTTAGTGGAATTGACTGGTCAGAAACTGCCTTGAGGGGCATGATGTAAAGACCTTGTAGAATGTTATTATTTCCCAAAAAAGGAAGATGTGCTAATTGCAATGGTCACTGTTTTCTACAACTTTAAAATGATCACAATAACAATTAGTACTTATAAATTTAAAATTACAGTAACAGTTGGATTTCAAATAAAGAACATCAAAGTTCATGCCCCCCAGATAATAAGAGACCTCAAGTTAGAACTTCCGTTCATCATTCCTGGGTTCATTTTGAGCAGTAAGTAATAAAGTGCCTTATTGGTACCATCCTGACAGAGCTCTGCTTTAGATAGTTTTTATAAATATCGTTAGGAAAAAAAGCCTAGGGGAAGTTCACTCACTGCAAACTGCAGCACCCCAACCAATCAAGGGGTTCTAGGTTATTATATTTAAGCCAAAATAGCATGTTCTTCATTTAAAATACTTGAGTGCCTTTGTAATAATTAACTATCTGTTTTATCTTCCTAAGCCCATCAAAGCCCTGACTGAAACCCACTGAAAGAGATTCCTATCCATGTATGTGGGTGTTCAACAACTGCTGAGCTGTCAGTAGCACTGGCATTTGAAAAAGCGGATTGCAACAAATGCACCCAGTTCTAGGCAAGATGAGCCAAGAGGTATCCTAACAGAGTTGCATATCACTTTTGCAATTTTAGCATCTCCATCACCAGACTGCTGCAGCAACTTCTAATATTACTGTGGCTCGTACTTGCTGGA
Organism: Coracopsis vasa; assembly: GCA_026283785.1. NCBI lineage: Eukaryota > Metazoa > Chordata > Aves > Psittaciformes > Psittacidae > Coracopsis > Coracopsis vasa. The sequence goes on from JANHGB010061151.1 coordinate 3,979, forward strand.
AGGTGATGCCTGAACTGTGGGTTTGAGGTTGATTATGACACCTGATAACTGAATGGAATGCTCTTGCTAACTTCAGATTTAGTACACAAAGCATCAGCTCACTTCTTTGCAAACATGGTCCTTTAAATCACTGATGTTAGTTCACATGCCCCTGAAGAGACTGTTGTACATGCAGTGTTAAAATAGAATGTTCTAAGGAATTTTATTTTACTTTACAAAGTAAAGTACTCCTAAATCTGCATTGATTTAGTTGTGCTCATTCATTGAGACTATTCTAAGTGTAAGTTAGATGAACTCTGAAACATCATCAAGATAAATTTTGGCCTGTGACTTTGGGTGTTGTCAAGTTTCAACTTAAATTTGCAACCAGAAGCTAAGCCTGTTGTGTTTCAATGAGATTTTTACAATCCCCATTCCCACCCCCATGTTGTTAATAACCTGCTAATGAACTTACAGCAACTGTACTTATGTAAATGAGGAGACTGTTGAACACAAATGAGGGGAACACAAGTCAGCCTTCCTTGAAAAATATGAAATCAACCTTTCCAGTCTGATTACTCACTGTTTTCCTCATCTGGCTGTAGATAGATAGAGAATATGCATTTGCATCTTTGGTTTGCTAAAGGGACAAAGCTAGATAAATGCACACACTTTAGGAAAATGTATTGCTCTATAGGTAACTCTGACATTAGTTCAGATAGAGAATATCTGAATCCTCGTGCAAATCACGACAATGGTGTACATATGAATTGTGACCCTTTAAGTGCTTTGTGTTTCTTAAATGTATAAAGACCACAGCCTAAACTGGAATAGAGCCTGTAAGGTGCATATTAATCCTTATAGTCAGTCTTCCAAGCTATGTTTTTGTTTAGAATATACCCTTTAGATATGTAATACATACATACATGTAGACTTCTCTATGAGAATAAATTGCAAAGGTCAAAATTAATTTTCAGTAAAGTCTGTTGAAACTTCTGTATCTAATTTTTAACACCTCACTTCAAATATAATGTGGGCTAGGTATAGTCTAGTGAACAGAAGCAAAATGACTGATGTGTTAGAAAGCATAACCTAAAAATACATCATAGAAAGATAAATATGAATTGTGTCTGATTAGATTAAAGATGAGAAAATGTCAGGAGATGTGCTAATAGTCTTCAAGGAGTTACAAGGAGGGAAATTACCTATCTGCAGCAGCAACAAACCCAAATTCCTTCTTGAAATTTTAGTTAAACACTGGGAAAAACTCCAATGATAAGAACACTGAAGCACTGCAGTGGAGGAAAGTTATGGACAGTGTTGTAGCTCTTTAAGAGATATTTAGGCACCGTATAGAACATATAACATATTTATACCTTATCTCACTAGTGGTCTGGAATACATGAGACAGACTCAAGCTTTTTTCTAATACTGTATTATGAAGACTTTCTACTTAATGAAGAATTCTGTTATATTAGATCATGATTTGTAAAAGGTATTAAAACTAGTGAATGGAAAATATTACTGCAACTTGGTAGTATGGCTTGTGCACTTCAGTCTTTTATCTTCACTTTTTATCAATTTTCCACCAGTATTAGCTGATACACCTATTTTTGTGCTTTTACTTGTTTGTTCTTATAGATTTTTGTCCCAGTAGTGTCCCTTCTCCCTAACTGAAAGTTATTTCACTGGAAAACAGGAAAGCCCACTGCTCTAGACATCAAAGCATATTGTCGCTATTATCTCAGGAGTTTGTTAACCTTTATGCCACAGTGGGAATTATCGATAGAAATGTCGAAAAAATTAGGCTGCTCAGCTCCTCAGAGGTAAGATTCCTTTACTGTGGATGTCTTTATTCCCCTCATTTGTGTGCTGGAGATAGTGACACTCTTCTGTCTACTCCTGACAGCGTGCTGATAGGAGATGCAGGAGTCTGAAGGAGTGCGCAGCAGTCCTTTGTGGGCTGTTCATGCCATCCATCACTTGAACTCTACAAAACTTTTGTCTGACTTCTGGCAGATGCAGAATAGTAGAATACCTAATTATGAGATTAAATGGGATGAGCCGAAAACAGCTTTCTTCTTTTTTACAATACTGCCTGATAATTCGGCTCAAACTCCCTGTAAGCTTCGTCTCTATTTTATTTCCTCTAATCATGACCCTAGCAAGGGAATAAGGACAATGATAGTGAATTAATGATAACAAATAACAATAATGTCTTACCATGAATGAAGTGCTTGTCTCTGAAGGCACACATTTGTATGTTTGTAACATTTCATCTCCAGGCAATTTGACCTATTCATATTCAGTCAAAGTATCTGTGATTTGAATTTGTGTTATTAATTGTTTCACCCAACTAGAATCTGCTATGATTTGTCTTTTTTGATATATGATGAGACCAGCATTTTCTATTCACTACTCAGTTCTCTTTTATCTTAGCTCAAATTTAGTCTAATATTTTGGCATGGTTGTTTAAGGGTTTTTTCCTCATTATTTTTCCTGCCTTTGTTTTCTTTTCTTTCCCAGTAAGGTATTAGTAGGTAACCCTTTCTCATTTGAAGCTTATGTTCATGGCATAATAAAAATAAATAAAATAAATTTAATAAATAATTAGTAAATATAAAATAAAAATAAATTAAAAATAGAACAGAATAGAACAAGTTATGAGAGAATTTTTGGTAACTAATTCTGTTGTGCAAAGGACTGAGGTTTTATTGATAGAAGGTTGTATTAACATTTTTATATAATATAATTTAATTTTATATAATAATTATCCATTTTATCTAATGCATTTTTTTATTTGTATAATTATTTTAATTTTGGTGTCCATGTAGCTAAGTGATATAAAACTTAATAGATTCTGCATCAAAGCTCACTGTACTCTTTCCTGTTATTAACATTTTTGGATTGGGCACATGCTGTCTCCCAGAAAACAGGTCCAAATGTTCATTTCTTTTTTGTCAACATATATGCATATAGTATTGTTTTATAATGAAAGCTTTTTGCACATCTGAGGCAAGATTCAGAACTCATTAATGTCTTACCTGACTTCAGAGACTTTAAATTAAACTAGTATCAGGAGGAATCTTTTCACAATCTTGTCATGATATCTCTTGTCAGCTATACACTAAAAACTGCTTCTTATTCTTCATAGAACACAGAGATGGTATTTTAATCATCTTTGCTCAAAGCAAAGAATTGGAGTTGAAGTTCAGCAGTGCTTATAAAACTTGTTTCAGAACTAAGTTTTCAATTAAAAATTATAAAGGACATAGCAGAAAAATAACTAGTGAAGTTGCCCTCTGAAAGGCAGACACATCTTAAAAAAATACTTCAAGGTACATGATTATTGTGGTATTCTGCTGGGGGTTGAAGTGGCAGGGCTTAAAATGGGTTTTGGCTTTTTTACATGTGCTCTTCATTCTGTATATTTTATCCTGGGAAAAGTGTGATCAGGTTTCACCCAAGTGAGCAGTAGTTAGGGTGTGGAAAGAAAGTTATGGAGGGGATGAGGGGAAAGGGCTGGGTGCAGTGAGATACCTAGGAACATGCTCACTAAGGCGCATCACTAAATTTTGGTAAATTTATGGCTGAGTCTGATGAATTACAAGCTGTATGGGCAGATATGGCTGCATAAAACTTTAAATACAGAAATGACATTCAAAATAATATAAGCATGTAAAAATATGCAAGGCTGCGGGAAATATCATATTTAAGATGGAGATGATCTGACTCTTATAACATTTGCTCTATCTTTGCTTGTCAGAGAACATTCCCAAAGTCATTCACAAGGATTATTCTATCTTTTAAGAGGTCCTAATAACTAGCAAACTGCTAATCCTTGAATAATCTATATACTTTTATAATTCACTGAAACATTAAAATTCTGGCTTGATTAAGTAGCACAAGATTTTGTTCTAGGAAGTTTTTTTCCTATACAGACATTTTAATTAAGTACTTTGTTTTACCTCTTTAGCTAATTCTACTTATAAAACAAATACATGGACCAAAAAAAGCCTATCATCTTTTTAAAACTGTCAGTAACTTACTAGGTAGGAATCTGTTTCTGATTCCTTATGCCTATGATTCTGAATCACAGTATTTTTTCTTTACACTACAGGAGATAGTTATCTTTTAATAAGTAAAATACAACTACCTCAACAGAAAAAGAAACAAAACACCAAAACACTGATTCTTATAGTCTGCAAATTTCACTGCACCAGAGCTCATCTGAGGGGTAGATTCCTAGATAGTTGCTAATATCTTCCTTATATTTTTTAATGATAAAAGATACATTCCTACTCTGATGCCTGCCATTCTCTGCAAACAAACCCACTAAATAAGTGTCTGAAAATTAAACTTATGATACTGGTTTTCCAAAGAAAATATTTCATTGATTTGTACTGGCAAACTGTACAATCTTTCTACATGTAGTTCTAGAAGACGATGGCTTATGAATTTGCAAAAGCAGTTCAGGCTGCTGAGCTACACTGACTTTTTTGTGTCATTTATTCTTTCAAATATTCGCCACTCTCATATTATCTGTCAAAGATAATACTAAACTTCAATCCTGAAATTCAGGGGGGAAAGAAAAATTCTGAATAAATTGAACCTTTTTCTTCCACAGATCTTGATCCCAAATCATTGGGTGAAGGGAGGTAAGTGGAAGTCATCTGCAAATTTTACTGTCTTGTTTTCTCCCTTTTGTCCAATTTAGTAAGATCTACATGAAAGCGTAATGTATGCATTACCAATCCTTGATCAGTTCAAAGTTAACTTTTGGTATACTGAGACTGAATATTTATTCCTAATATCTGGTCCCTATCTCTCATCTTGTTTTTCATCATTGCTGGGAATCAACTTTGTTTCCATGAACTCTTTTTCATGAGCATTCCATAAGAGTCTTTTATAGCTGCTATAACCTATTCTATCTTTTTCTCCTCTTCTATACTGTCCCCAGGTCCACTGTGAGCTCTCACCATGTCCTTTATCTATAGATAGAGATATCTATACCCCTTATTGATCTATCCCTTTTGGCCACCACTTGCGGAAAAGCAGCTCCACTCCTCATTGGCTGGCTGGGATGCACAAGCTCTCTGAGCCTGCACTCACCAACACCATGGCATGGCTTTATCTCAGATACAGTGCTAATCTGAACCTCTCCTGTCAGTTCACCTTCACTTTGCATAAAACTTGTCAGGGCATAGTATCTTTAAGACTTCAAACCCTGTCAAATGTAGTTGAAAGTCATTCAGAACTGCACCACATAATGCAATTGTGTGAGTCTCATTTAGGAATGAAATATGTTAGATTTGATAAAAATATAATCTTTAAAAATGAGTCAATGGATTGAGATTAGCCTAACTACTTCTGTTACTTGCAATCATTACTTCTACCTGTACGCACAGCACAATACCAAGCAGTTTCTAACGTGCAAACTTCCTTTGCACAAGTATTAAAAAACTTTTTTCAGTGGGAAGCTATTTCAAATTTAGGAGGTGAGTCTTGAAGATGTGAATAGACTTACTAGCTCACAGGTTGTAAGTAAGCCCAGGCAGTAAATATGAAAAACTACCTTATGGCTGTGGAGAAAAGTAGGGAGGGGTTACAAATAAAGTAGTAAATGCAGCAGGAAATCTACTCCTCAGACTCTGCGTCCAAGTTTTCCAGTCCATGGTCTGTAGTTATGATCTCAGACTAAAGAAAGGTTAAAGACTTTTCTATGGCTTGCTAGTCACAAATATAATCATCCAAGTTCTTCATATCAGCATAACTTGTGTGTGCAGATCCTTGTTGCAAATACATAAGCAATGGACAAGCATAGTTACAAAGGTTGTTTTTCTTATCAGCATCTTTTGCATGCCCTGCGGACTTGGTGAGGATGACTCTGTGGGCAGTACATGCCCACTCATCTGATTCTTTCAGGTTTTGACAGAGTCCATGAAAAAGTGAGATAACAGTGAGGGTCATAGAAGACTTATTAACAAAAATTCTTATTTATTTATTCTTCTTATTTATTGCTTCATTTCTGTTCACATATGAAAACATAAATTCCCATATTTATGCTGAAAATCAGAGTACATAATGGCCAAGTACTGCTTGCCATGAAATTTATCCAGGTCATAAATTTAGAGTCTTATCTGTACTCAGCCATCAGTTTACATGAAATCTGTAAACATTTATTAACTTTGTCACCTTTATTTTTTTTCTGTATCAACTCTGTAATTAACAAATTAACTCAGAATTATTTAGAAGGAGAAGGATTGGCAAACAAAGAAACAGGTAGATGACTAGACATCATAATCACAGAAATTGTATTCCCTTAGAAAATCAAGCTACTAAGAATTTGTTGGAAAAGTGAATATTTCATTTTTGTGCGTGCATGTATATGGTTTTATGTGAGTCAGTCCTTTAATGCATGTTTTCACAGTTTTAAGATGGGGCCTTTAATTTCTTTTTACGAAGTCTATAGTTGATCGTCTGTGTTACCTAACTACATTTCCACAGTGTTTGTAAAGCTATAGCTAAGCTAGATGAATGCCAGATCATTAAGAGCAAAATAAGATTTTTATGGTTAACGTATACCAATGACTACATAAAAAGAACCCAAACAAAAATTGCTGTGTTAAAAGAGTGTTAAGGTTCTAAAGTCAAATGTGGAAAAGTTAGAAAACGCTACACTGATAGCTCTGTGCAAGTTTAATTTGGCTCCCTTGTGTGCACGCATTATGATACAGTCTTTAATTACCTGATCACATACTGCTTTCTCCATGGGGCTCCTACCTCATTCAGTGCTCTGGATGAATGTGTCTCACTAAATGAGCAGGTATTCAGTGTTTCCTTTTATTCTCATTATTCAGTGCGTATCACCACGGCTTATTTACTGATCTTCTAATTCTTTTTGTAAAATCAGACTTTTTTATATCCTCTTGGCCTTTTCAGTGCTGTGCTTCATCAAAGTACCCCTGTGTTTTTCATATATCAACACCTTCATCTTCTCAAGGCAGCTGCAAGTTGACATGAAATTGATACAGTCTTTGAGGGGAAACGGAGGCTGCTAATTCTAACAGTATTCATTAATTTTGAGTATCTGCTTTAAGACTTAAAATCTGTATGTCCCTTTAAATATTTTAATCATTTGGATCTATTCTTCATCTTGGGTAATCCTCAATATTTTATTTTGTATGAGACTTCATAACAAGGAATAAATTAACATCCCAGTTTTAACTAAGGTTTTAATCACCTGAAATTATTTAAGTACTAAAATCAGTTTTGATCTGAGAATTTACTCTTTTCCTCTTAACATTTAAATCAATGGGTTCAGTATTTGTACATACCAGCGCCCAGGTGTGATTTGGTGGGTGAATCAACTGTGTCAGTGAGATGCCTTGTGCCATGAGTGGGTCCTAAAGGGGAGCTGCATGGCAGAATTTGCCCTATGATCATTGTTTACATTACTATATGTCCCCACCTCCAACAGGTCACTCTGACTGGTATAGTAAACCGCACCTCTTGACATCATCTTAATATACTTGCTCCCCTTCAAAGCATATGTGCAGTCTTGCTTTAGTCTTCCTGAGATCCCAACACTCTAGCTGAACATTATCCCCTTTATAGCAGCATTAGTTTGATTATTTTTATATTGCAAATAGTATGTTGTGCATGGATAGTGTCATAACTATCATCCATCTCAATCTGAGCTGATAAGAATTCCTTTTACTTTATAAATTACATCAGTGGGTAGTTATAGAAAAAGAATTTACAATATAGTTAAATTGAAACATATAAAACATATAAACTCTTTTTCACTTTAAGTGAGTTTAAAGAGTGGTCATTTACCATAATATGCACATTATTTTATATGTTTAGTATTTATAATATGCTGTATAACTCAGTGCTATGGTGAACTGTACATGATTTAAAATGGCAGAGAATAACAAAATACAGGAACCTTAGTCATTCCAGGTGTATGCAAAAATGGACATGTGAGATTTATCTGGCAAAATCTCAGCTTTGACATTATTCAATGCAGTATTCTCATTGAGCATATATATTTAATCCACTATTTAAACTACATTTATCACTGTCTCAATTTTTGTATAACTGTGAAATTGACTTATTTTGGTACATTCCATAAAAGCTGATTAACCTCCCTAAACCAGTTGTGAATGGAGATATTCGGGAGAAGTCTTCTGTGTGATTTCCCAAGCTGCTCTGTGTTTGCTGTTCTGCAGTAATGGTGTTTGTGCTGTGTGCATTTTAAGTACAGCAGCCTGCATACAGGCACCCTTGTTTTCTTTCTTTTCTCTCCTTCTCTTTATTCAAATAACTTAGCATTGAGGAAAGTCCAAGGCACAGTTTTCTTTCTTGAAAGCAAGGGAGGTAACAGCCCTCCAGTTTTAAATCTTTATTTGGAAAAGCAAAGCTGTGGTCTTTGCATTCACATGTGGTTTTAATTCAGAGTCCTGCCAAATTAATCAGATTTTGTAATCTAGATTTAAAGTCTTAAACCTTGAATAGTCCTTAACCTAGAGCTTTATGGAGTGTATGTTACTAGATTTGTGTGTGACACTGTAAAATCATTTATTTTATGTCTCTTCCCTATCTGCAGAGTGAAATAATATTATTTCATAATGATTATTTTATGGGAAATGTTTTCCTTATGACAGGGATTTTTGATAGTGTAAAATTATTTCCAAAGCAAATCAAAGTTAAAATACTTTTTATTTTTATTTCTTTAAAAGTTTCCTTGCTCTAGAGGTATAGAAAATTTTCAGACCTGGAAAAATCAAACTACTTCTTAACGTCTGTGAAGTAGATTTTTATTTTTTATCTTTTATTTTTCATTTTCTTTATTTTTTTTTTGAGACCAGAGGACATAAAATGTATTTGAATCTTTAAAACAAAAAATATTTCAAACAAAAATAAAACTGTTGTTTTTTATAAGGTGAAGTTGAAGTAGGAATTTCAGGGATTTTTGGATTTAGATACAGTTTTCTTAGAAATTTAGTAGTAGTTTTCATTTTTAATAGATCTGAATATCCCTGGAAAATGTCACCTGAAAATTTCTGGCTATCTCTCAAGTGCACTTCTGTCTTGTGTAAGTAGCAGTATGATTTAAATAACATTTCTGCACCTATGTGGACATGGAGAACATTGTAAAAATATTAAGCACTGGTGAAGAGGGAAGTGCCTATGATGCTGTAGCAGCTCAGCGGGAGGATAAAAGTAAAGTAAACATTTCTGTGTTGCCATCAGTCCAGTGTTTATATAGCAACCCATCAGTGAGTGAATCTTCATTGTGGGGAATAGAGGTGAGAAAAGCTTCTGCTGAGGTATTCTAACTGCTATAAATTATTGGCTATGTCAGCAAGACTAGGTTCTTTGTCAAGCAATAAAAAGGAAGCTTTATAGAGAACAAATTACTCACCCAGAAAGAACTCCTGGGACATTAGGCCTGAAGGGTCAACTTCGAAATTAGCTCCTATGCATTTGTGAAATAATCAGAATCATTCTGTAATATCACTGCTGGAACCATCATGAGGCAAAGAAGGAAAAGCTGAATTTTGTTTTAAACTATGCTTGAGCTACACCCTGGGTTATATAAAAATGAGATTATAGAGAAAGACCAAGTCCTTATCATCTTCTCTGGCTCCTCCATTTCACTTAGCAGCTGCGTGCTTTGGACAGTAACAGCAATGGATGACATAGAGATCCTTGAGATTGGCATTGTACAAGTTTATAAAGGAGAGAGACTGTGGCATAATGCTGCAATACCTTTATAGTATGGCAGAGCATCGAGGTTCATCTCCAGACTGTATAACACAATATATTAAGTATAAATACTTTTCTTTTCCAAATCTTGAAAAGACTTATTCTTTTTTAGACCTGTTAGAATATTTTTCAGGCTAAATTTTGTGTTCTGCAATAAATTCATTGGTCTGAAATAATCTTATTATAATGAGATCAACAGCACAGGATTAATGCCAGATTCAATGACCTAATAATAGTTGGTGTGTGGGTGTGTTATACTCCTGTATCTCTAAGTGTCTGATACAGTTACAGTAAGTATGGTCTTGCAACCAGTGTCCCATCTAATCTTCATTATTAAGAAGGAGTCTCATGATATTTATGAGCATCTCCTGGGATGAATTCAGATTATCTTTAATGCCAGCTGAAAATCCCGGGAGACGGTTACTTCTTAGCGATACCAAGATACTTCTTGCAAAGCTGCTAAATATTGTCTGCTAACTGCCAAGATTTTTTCACTGAATTTACCTTTACTTACTTTGCTTAACAGGGACATTTCAATATGAATTCCTTACTAAGAATAGAGCTTAAGAACACGTTTAAAGTTTAAATGAGCAAGTTTAAGATCTGACAGTGAGCAAGGTAAACATCAAAAAAAGAGCACTGGAATTCTGGTGTCCAGACTGGATAGGCTTAGCAAATTAATGGGGAATTTTTTAAGAGTTAAAACAGGGAGAAAGATGAATTGTCTTGCTGTACTGGAGCAGGAAAACAGTACTCAATGTTTTGACATCATGAAACTGTCAGAACTCAAGGTTATGTTAAAAAAACCCACAACAAACAAACAAACAGAACAAAACCTCTCATCTTCATGGTTCTTCACAATCAAGCAAGCACAATCTCTCCATAACTGATTTGGTAGAGCTTGCCTGAATCTGAATACAGCTTAAAATTGTTGCTCTGAAAGTCATAACCAGCTCCAAAGAATACTTTCTAAACCATATTGTCCTGTGGATCTACCACCATTTATTTCATCAACTGAAGAATCAGTGACAGAAGAATGAGCTAGGGTATTCCTTGCTAGGCAAAGGAGAAGTTTTAATATATAAAATAAAACTATGAAGCAAAGATGGTGGCAGGTTCTAGTGATGGAGAAATTTCCTACAGCTGCTCTGTCTTCCTTGGAAGTGAGGTCCAAATACTGATCAGTGTTGCCATGGAGGGGAGGCTGTCCTCCAGCTGTACCAACGACTCTCCTGCATCAAGAGTAGTCTCACCTGGAAGTTTTGTGTTTCAGTGTCAAATACGAATAAATAATCAGGAAAACTCACAAGAATGTGTACAGCTGGGAATATGGCAGTAGTTCATTGAATTGCGGGGTCCAGGACTTAACTGTTCCAACACTTAAAAATCCCCTGATTGTGGACAATGAGAATGAGTTGTTACACAAGTGATATGTTGGTGAATGTCACAGAAACAATTGTATAGCTGATTTTCTGGGACAGTGAACGCTAATCATCTCTTTTCAGGTAATGGCTGTAGCAAACACTGTTTTTTTATTTCATATTATTTCCCTGTTTCTTAAATCTCTAAACTATATTCACATAGCCTACATAGTATAAACTTCAAAGGTTAATTTAGTTTAGAGCATGCAAAAAACTACAAATAATTTTCTTCCATAATAGAAAATTAAACACAGACAAGTAAAGGTTTCTTTTTGGCCACTTTCTTGGTTTTCTTCTAAAAGTGCAGGATGCAAAGCAACTGGTAGCTTCCTTTTACAACTCTGCTAAAAGGAGTGCTCCTTGAAGTTTTAGCAAAGCCCTACAGATTGAAAAGTGTGGGGGTCATCTCCTCACTTGTTATAATACAGAGATAGTACACTAAATGTGAAAAAAATGACATAGGACTCTTTTAAACTAGTTTTGCCACTGGAAACATCTTGCTCTTCACCTGGGGAGGAGTAACCCTGTGGATCAGCACAGGCTGGGATGTGATAGGCTGGAAAGTAGCTTTGCAGAGGAGAACCTGGGGATCCTGGTGGACATCAAGTTGATCCTGAGCCATCAAAGCACCTCTGCAGCAAAAATGACTAATGCTGCATTAGGCAGAACACTGCCAGAAGGTCAAGAGAGATGATCTGTCCCCTCTGCTCAGCACTGGTGAGACATGTTTGGAATTCTGTGCCCGGTTCTGGACTCCCTAATAAGAGAGACATGGACACACTGGAGCAAGTGATTATCAATGAGGGCTTGGAGCATATAACATACACAGAAAGAGCTGAACTATTCAACCTGAAGAAAGGATGGTTCAGACGGATATTTTCGATGTGTATCAATACATGATAAAAGGAGTAAAGAAGATGGGTTCAGGCTCTTCTCAGTGTTGCCCAGTTGCCAGAACAAGAGGCAACAGGCACAGACTGAAATACGGAAAATTCCATGTAAACATAAGGAAAAACTCTACTATGAGAGTGATTAAGCACTGGGACAGGTTGCCCACAGAGGCTGCAGAGGCTCCATCTTTCTAACTGGGCACAGTCCTGAGCAAGCTACTGCAGCTTGGACTAGACAATCTCCAGGGGTGTCTTCCAGCCCCAGTAATGCTGTCATTTGATGTTCTGTCTTTACGAGTAAATTATAACATACCCCTCAAAAGCAAGACAATTATTTCTTCTGAATGTCATGAGTCTTAAGCTCACTTCTTGCTTATCTCACTCATTAAATCTTTCTTGATACCCTCAGAAATTACTTGTCTGTCATATTCTTTGATAATTAGTCACTAGTGCAACATAGCATCTGGTGGCTGTTGCATTTTTGGTTGGTTAAATGATCTGGATCTGATGCTGAAACAGAAAAATACGTCTCAGTAAATAAAGACATACAAGCACCTTGCAGGCACTAGTAACTGCTCGATGCTGCCGAATGTCCCGAATATACCCAGGTAGAATGAATCTGGTGTAATGGATAGGAGCAGCACAACAGTCACAAAGGAAGACCAGGTGCAATCAGGGTATTGAAAGGAAACTGAAATGTTTTTGCATCCCGGTGCTTTTGTTCAAAAGATAGGGACGACTGCAAAACTAATTGAAACAGCAGCCTCTTCAGTAACCTTATGAGTATAAAATAGAAATTTTGCACCATATTGCTATCTTTCACCTACTTCATTGCTTGCATCTGCTGAGGTTTTCCTACACTCTGGGAACTACAGAGCAGTCAGTCTCACCTCTGTGCCTGGCAAAATCTTGGAACAGATACTCCTGGAAACCATGCTAAGGCACATGAAAAACAACAAGGTGGTTGGTGACAGCCCGCATGGCTTCACTAAGGGAAAATCCTGCCTGACCAATTTGGTGGCCTTCTATGATTGGGCTATGGAACTGATGGACATGGGTAGAGCAGCTGACATCATCTACCTGGACTTGTGCAAAGCGTTCGACACTGTTCCACATGACACCCTTGTCTCTGAATTGAAGAGACATCAATTTGGTAGATAGACCACTTGGTGGATAAAGAACTGGCTGGATGGCTGCACACAAAGAGTTGTGGTCAATGGCTCAATGTCCAGCTGGA
>JANHGB010061161.1:0-27755 GCA_026283785.1 Coracopsis vasa
CCATGTCTCCCTTGGGGTTTTTTAATGGAGCAGATTCTTTTACACAGAATGTAAGTCATGAAATGTCTCTAAGGGAAGCTGGAGTCAATTGTGAAGATTATTTATTTAAATTTAATTTAAAGTCAGTCAATTTATGTGAAAAGGCCTAAAAATACATATGGAAACAATATAGGATGCTTTAGTGAACTATAGAAATAGGAAGTGATTTTTTTTATCACTGGCATTTTTTTCTTATATCAGTGCATACTGTGGTGTGGGTAATAAGAGTTATGTAGGGAGGCTGTAACTTCATTTATACTTTTATATTTGAATTGAATGTACACTCCAAATTACCTGGAAGTATTGCATCAGATATATTCTAATGGTTCTTGATTTATTAAGAAGTTTGGTGTAAGTTTGAAGGCCAGAACCCCATCTACATCTGCATATCTGTCGTGACTAGAAGCCCTAAAATCAGGAGTTACTCTAACAGAGACAGAAAGAATCACTAGCTGCACAGAATGTATTCTTTCCTACTTCAGGCTGTAAGCAGGCAATTTATTGGCTTGCAAGGATTTCTGACTCTTTCTAACCTACCAGTGTTACTGGAACTCTCCCACTGTGCAAGAATTGGAACCTGAATCCCAGATGAGACCTCTGGATGCCAGATGGCCCTTTGCCAATCTTATTACATGTAGAAAAAAAGAGTAAAATCATCTTTAGTTTCCAGAGGTGTCAGAAAGAGCAGTTCCTCCCAGCATGAGAGTCAGCTGGTGAGACAAGCAGAGAGTTGTACTCCCTGTTCAGAAGTCTTGAACGTAATATATGTGTGTTTTGTGTGCAGGCAACAGGAAGGAGATGACCTTCTCCTCTTGGATGCAGAAAGAAAAGACATGGCAAGGAAAGAAGGAAATGTTTTTCATACCGAGCGTTCCCTTGGGTCTTCCCAGCCAATAGATCTCTGTATCTCTACTGCTCCAAACTCACGTAAGTTGCACTCTGCCTAGTGAAAAGACCACAGAGGAAACTAACTTTTTATGTAGACCTTCATCTGAAATGATAGTTTAAGAATAATTGTGCTTTAGAGATAGGAGTAGTCGTGCACAGACACACTGGGTATTTGATTGCCTATCTAATCAGCAGGTAAGGCGCAGCTTATGTTCTGCTAAAATAAAGAGATAAAATAATATTGTTTCAGCCCTCAATATCCACTTCTTCTCACTGAACTGCTTCCGTCCATAAATGGAGGAATTATAGGAGTAAAAATCACCTCAATTGTTAGCATGACACCTTTCTTCAGGCTTCTGTATGTCTACGGTTGTTGTTGAGGCTAAGCCCTGTTAGGGGTGTCATTGTCAACAACCAATTGAAGATTGCACTTGTTATTTTTTTCTAGACCCTGACGTTTGGTGACAAATGACTAAAAGTGTGCATACGTCTCACATTTACTCCAGATCACTCTCCTGTGAGGACTGCCTGAGCTTGCAGTTAACAATGCAGAAATGACATTGCAGAGCTCTATTTACTAAATTTTGTTTTCAGATATCCTTAGTTCTGAATTTACAATGTATCATGCTGATGATCAGAATGTTCACAGTTAAAATGTCTTAAAATAGGACTTACACCATAGTCACTAGGGGAAAAAAAAAAGGAAGTTGAAGGTATATGTCCTTAATTAAGACTTTGCAGATGAATAAAAGATGTTTTAGATTGACAGTCAAAATGTGTTTTAAATCTCATGTCTTTAATTCATGTTTAGCCATTTAGGAATGCCTGAGATCAGAAAGATGAAAGAGATTTTATAGGAAAAATATGTTTTTAAGGGGCTAGAAGTGCTGATATCTTTTAGAAAAATAGCATCTTTCACTAAGGCCCTGATTCTTAAAACTTGTCTGTGCAAGTGGACTTTTGTGTCGCTTTACCTAGTATTAGCTATGCGCAGATTTAAGGTTCTGCATATATTCTTAAAGAAAAGTATGTAACTTAATCAGTTTTTATAGAACAGCTCGTATTTTAAGCATTAGATGTAGTGTAAAAACCAAAGATTTCTGAAAGAGAATACAGAAAAATGTTATTGATGTGGAAGCAGTTGTAAAAATCTCAATACCTGGAACTTCTGGTCAGTATTTCCAGCTGTTTTATAAATTATTATCTTAGGCTATGTGTGTTACTGATAACAATAATGTACATGGAGACTTTGGAATATGGAATAACGTTCACAATGTATCTCCTGGAAAAATGCAGAACAAGGTAACAATACAAGAAAATTAACTTAATATATAGGTGCCAGAGTGACACCACACTAATGGCTGCACAGCAATGAATTAGCAGTTAGTTAATTAGTGGATTGATTTCATTACCAGATTTGCAGAAGAGCAGCAGAAAGATTTAAATAGTCTACTTGCATGGCTTGTGTCTTCCATTTGGAATCTGACAATAGTAATCAAAATAGTTTATGGTGAATGTTAAATGGTGACAGCTCCAGGTCAAAACTTCAAATAGGACGCACAAATCCTCCTCAGATGTTCTCTTGAGGTGTTCGTGTATTGATTGACTGAGAACATTTTCAGAAGTATCCCTTCTCTGCTGTGTCTGCCAGACGTTCAATGAAAAGCTAAGCTAAAAAAAGTCTTGACAGAAGGTGCCCTAATAACTCATCACTAGCATAGTAACTGCTGTTTATATCCAAGGTAAAAATCTTTCTTGACCTTGAATTATTTTGTTTATAAATCTACTTTACTTTTATGGAAATAAAATGCTGTTCTCTCCAGATTTAATTTTTCTGGACTTTACTGATGTAGAGAAAGCTATTGATGACCGAAAGGATTTATTGGATATGTCAGCACTGTGATCAGAGTTTATTTTCATGTCAAAATGAACCCCAAAAGAGAGTTTTAGCCTAAACTGGAGTTTCTGGCTTGAGCTGGCATGGTCATGTTATTTGGCAGCGGTGGCAGAGGAAAGGTAGCAGAAAGACTTGTCTGAAAATAGTACGAAACTTTGTTTCCTTGCCTTCATGACTGTATTAAATGTAGCATCTGCAAAATCCTTGATGGTTCTACAGTGTTTTTTTTTTTAAATTTGTTCACCTGCCCGTCTTTGTTCCATTTATATTTCCTTTATTTCTGCAGTGTGATTTCTGATGCTGTCCTGTAGGCGGAGAAGGTTGCATCAATCAACAGCACTTTTCTGGCAGATAAAATCTGATAAATCAATCCTACACAAATTTTCTTTCATTGCAGGAGAAAAATCTGGTTGCAAAAAAAGTTTTTTCTGAAGCAAAACAATTATCCTACAGCAAAATTTTTAGTGTGAGTTTTCCCTGGCCATGTCAGGGAGGTTGGAACTTGATGATCTTAAGGTCCTTTCCAACCCTAACTATTCTATGATTCTACGAAAATGGTATGTGCATGATTTGTGCAATTATTACAAATTTCTTTTTTTTTTAATGAATGAAGATGCAAAATGTCATATTTATGAAAGAATCTCTCAAAACACTATTGGTGTCAGCTCAGTGTTATTTTGCTTCGTATAAATAGGCCACAAAACCAGGAAGGTCACCATGGACACATTTCAATAGCAGGTCATTTAAAACCCAAACAAACAATAATCAGAAAAAGAAAACCCCAAATCCAAGTTATTTTTAAAATGTCTCTTAAGAAAGAATAGTTGATAATTTTATAAATCTAACTTCTGAGAAAAAACAAATTTTTCACGGAGAGACTTCCAAATACAGGGGAAGATAAAGCTGTATCCTGTTTAAATGTGTGGTGGTTTGTTTTTTTTTCTTTTAAGAACATGTGCTAAACTGGGAATAGAAATAGTAGGACTAGACATGCATGCTCACCCACACCTCGCTCATCCACAACATGGTAGGACTTCTCACTACATTTTCCTTATGCTTATCATCTAGGAATGCATAAGGAATGCACCTTAAGGACTGGGATAACTATGAGTTGCCTGAATAATACTTTTCTGCATCTTTTTTAGAAAGTAATTTTTAGTACAGGTTCATGGAACATTAAATTTCAAAGAATAAAAAAACCTAACCAATAAGTTATTATTTCTTGGAGTTACTGATAGAAACAAATTCTCACCAGCTGTGTTGGACACCAGAGAAGCATTGTTGCCTTCACTGGAGAGAGAAAATCGTGGTCTTTTTTTGTTTAAAAAAGAAATGCAGACATTTTCTTTTACAGCAATTAGTGATGATGCATGGAGTGAACTGCTAACTATTCATGACTAATCTGGATAGACAGGACTGTCCCTTGCTAATCACAATGAATATTGGCCTGTCCATGAAGAGCAACGAGTGATGATATCAAAGAGAACAGTCAGCTATTACCAGGGCAAACTCTTGGCCATGAGCTTTTGCAGATGATAATATGAAAAGACAGAGAGGAAATTAAAGGCAGTGTTAACTACCCAGGAGACAGAAAACCACACAATTGTTTCTTTGCAGTTACTTGTGTATTGCACTGCATTGAGAAGGTCTTTTTCAGTTCTATTATATGCATTTTAAATGTACAAAATGCTTTGGAGTTTTTTTTGTATGGTGGCAACTATATGAAGTATCTGGCTCCAGCAACACAGAGAGCAGTCACTACTTTGAGTATAGGTGGCTTTTGTACACAGTATAGTCATTGCCTTTGGTGTGATTTTTTTTCCTAAGGTGTGACCAGTGCGTATGTCCTCCAGAGGGAGAGTTTGAATGCAGAGACTTTTTCTTTCTGGTAAGTCAGTAAAACTTCCCTTGTCCTTTCGCAGAACTTACCAAAAATCCCCAGTGTAAAGGAGGTTGGGTGCCCACTGGTAAGGTCCTGTGCTTCTGTCACATCTCCAGCCTGTGTCCTTTTGAGAGCATTACCAACATGAGTGTCCACAGAAGGGAAGTAGAACAGTTGGTCTCCACAACATTGCTCGTTCCCAGTCTGCAGAAATTCTGATGAGTGCCTGATGGACACAGTTTTAGACTGGTCTTACAAACTGTCTGTTTCTGTGACACACAAACCCCTCAAACTGTGGCAGCTGTTGAGAACTTGCTCCTTAGTGATGTTATTGTGCTGTGGACAGCATTAAAGTAGAGAAGACTTACTGACCTCTGCACAGATCCTCAGGGATCCATTTTGGTTTAGGGAATTAATTGCCTTTTTTCTCTGAGGGCAAATCTTTGCAGGTACAGTTTTTTGGAGTATATCTACATTGCAGTCCCTATTGTGACTGTTGCTCATGCAGAAATGCTTAGCTTGCCTTAAAAATGTATCTTGAGGGTTTTTGCCAGTGCAGAAAGCTAAACAGCCTGACCCTGTGCAGCTCGGTATTGCATCCTGTGCAGAGTTTTCTACCACTCAGCCAGCAGAACCTGAGCTAGCCTGTGAATAACTGGTTTAGGTATGTCTGTAGTATGATGACTGCAGTGTGGATGAATCTCCAGGAGTAGACTGTCTCTGAGTGGCAAATAAGTGGCGACAGAGTTTGAGGATGAGCTACCGATGTGTGATAGTTAGAAGGGTGTGATAGTTTGTTAGATGTTGGTCTCCCTTAACAAGTAAAATCTCATATAAGCCTTAGGTTACAAAATTCAAGAGCGTGGAGAGTACAAGTTTTAGTATTAGGTACTTAGAAAAACTTCCTATGTTGGAGTCATGTAGGGAGATGGCAGAAGTCTATAGAAGATGGTGGTGTGGGGGAAAGAAGGACAAAATAAAGACCTGATAGGAGAGAGGGGATTTAAACATCATACTCTTCTGAGTCTCACTTTCTTTCATTTAAATCCCTTTAACTTATCTATTGCAAAAGCCTTACTTTCATGTTTGCCCCTCTTGTGTATGAGGAAAATGTGGTGTTTCCCAGTTGTTTTATGTGTTTTTGGCTCCCCCAAAAGCTCAGGAAATTGGTGATGTTTTCAAATTATTTTCTTTCTCCTTGCACTTTCTTTCTTAAATTGTGATTGCTTATCCAGTGTGTTAACCAGTGACTCTAAAAGTTCAAAAAGTTGAAAGTTCACCTCTTCCCCACAAGTTTTCTGTAAAATAATGACTAACCTCCAGGAGCCTCAGTTCTTGGTATATTGTATAATTTTATTAATTTTGAATATTCAAGCACTTCCCCACTTTATAAAAATACAAAGGTAATTATTTTTTAACAATGTAGCATTTCCTTTTCTAAATACTGAATAGTAGTGCTGTGAAGAAGTCCCTTATGTGCCTAAAATAGCTTAATTTTGTCTTCATTATTAGTGTGAGTATAAAAAAAAGTTGTGAGCAGATTATTGATGGAATTGTCCAGGATTTGTGATGAGTGAGTAGAGTCAGACAGCTTGAATGCCCTCAGACTGCACATCACTACCACCACCTTCCTTAATGCACCTTTAAGAAAAAGATGTCCCTGCTAACAGATGGTTTTCTTGCTACTTAGATGTTATGTTGGATGTTAGCATGGACTTCCAAACCCTTTTTTCCTTGTTGTCTTGTCCTTAAAGCTAAGAAGCACTAAAATGAGCTCTCACATTAATCTGGAACTTATTTGAAAGAGATATTTAGAAAAGCCTGAAGATTAGTTACTGTGGAAATGCAGTTACTGTAGCAGACTGACCTTGGCCAGCTGCATAGCCAGCCACTATTCCACTCCCCTTCCTCAACAGGACATAACAGAAAAATAAGACAGTAAAGCTCATGGATTGAGATAGAGATGGGAAGATCACTTGTCAATCACTGCAGAACAGGCTTCACTTGGGGAAAATTAATTTTTTACCAGTTAAAATAGATTTGGAGGGAGAAAAGCAATGACAAAATCAAAACAGCTTGTTCCTCTCCTTTTAGCCAGGCTTCACTTGATTCCTCTATGGGACTCACACATTTTCTCCACACCTCACTGCCTGTGTGGTGTTTTTCCCCCTTCTTAAGTACATGTTCCCTGAGGCAGCACTGGTGTGGCTGATGGCTGCAGTCGTGCCCTATAGTGAGCTGGATGGAACTGCCTTGACACGCATGGGACAGCCCCAGCTGCCCTGCAGCCCCCTACCAGCACCCGGACATCTGCACCCTGTACAGAGATGTTCTGGTGAACTTGAAATAGTATTTTAGACAAGGTGTGTGAATTGCATTTGCTTTCATCCTCCTTTCACTGCTGCCAGTAGGACACTGGCACAGTTGTTTTTTGATTCTGTGGTTTTAGTGAAGACTAGCCAATACATTACCAAATCTGGGAGTTTTCTGGTAAAATGCATACTTTTACTATAGTAAGGAATGTATGATATTCTTTAAACCCATAGTTTAACTAGGCCTTGTGTCTGTGTTTTTAAAATGTATGCAAAACTGTCAGTGCTTAACTGTGACCTCTTGTGGGACCTTTTGCATTAGCTCACCTCCATCAGGGCTGCTTAGCCTTGGGACAGTCTTAGTTTTAATATCCTTTAGGTTGTTTTGTTTGTTTGTTTTTTAACCTATGAAAGGCGAAAACCAAATACTCTCAAAATCCAGGCTTCTGTTAGAGCTGGGAAGAGTTGTTGTTGTGCTAAAGGTGGTGATATGTGACAAGAAGGGGAAGAAATAAAGATATGGGCACTCCAAAACTGTGTTCCTGTTATCCTGAAAATCTTACAATAAGTAAAGATCAAAATGAAGTCTGTGAGCTGCAGCAGCGCATTTGGTCCATGTATGCAGAGCGCTGTCACTATCTCTTCTTACTCAAGACGTCTTTTCTTTCTGCAAAGCCATAAGTTCATGAGACTTACTTGTGAATGCTAAAATAATAATGTGAGCAGACAACCCATTTTTTGGCCACGTTTTCTGAGAACAGTTGTTTTCTTAAATGAAGTTCATTAAAAGTGAGTGGTTTGCCAGGAGTTGTCTTCCTCTGGCAAACATGAGCCATACGTGTGGAAAGCCAGTAGCGCTCCTGCAACCCCTTTGACCCTCACCAGCTACTAAACTAGTGTAGCTTCTTCAGGCTATCTTATCCTTTCATTTCGATTTAAGCCTGTAATGTCACTGACATATGTCTACATATCATGTTATTTGAAAGAAAGCATTTTTAAAAGAAAATATGTTTTGCTGTGGTTAAGAGGCTGTGTCCATGTTTTAGAGGACTGTTCATCTCAAGGCTTGTGCCCCTAACTCATGCACTTGATTGGAACTTGAATGATACCCTTGGTTTGGTCCTCAAATGTAAGAAATCTGCTGAAACTAGAAAATCGTCCTATGAATAGTCCAAAAGCTTTTATTTTATGTTTTTTTTTAAATTTAAATTATTCAGAAAGTAATGAAAAGTATCTACATGACAAACCAAACTTCCACAAGTCTGTTCTGGGGACCAGAGGAAAGCCTGAACTAGAGAGTGTTGGAGAGAGACACATTTTCTGTCTTGCTTCTGTTTTGTTGATTTCCCTCATGAAAATGCAGAAGCTACTTCGTCTCCTGCTAGATGGAGGCGTTAACTGCATTTGCTTTAGCTTGCTAGAGAGGTTGCTGCAGGATAGCTCATCCTTTATCAGACTGCCAACTGCAGGGGCTGCATAGGGATGGAAGCAAACCTGTTATCTCTGTGGATGAAGAATGGACAAAGAAGCTCTACAGAGGGAGAAAGCAGTTCACCTACAAGTCTTACACAGATAAAACAGAGATAAAAATCTGCATTCAGGTGGAGGTGCCAGGAGAGTCAGTCAAACTTGGTGCTTTTTGTTCCCTTCACTTGCCTTTCAAACCTGATAACTCTGCTTAAGCATCTGCGGGGAAGAGGGTGGCCTCTGAGACAGATATAACTGGGGCAAGCAATTACAGACCTGGGAAATGAAAGTCTGCCAGCATGCAGTCAGCTTGAGCTGCTGGAGAAGAGTGGCAATGAGTAAGTGCCCTTTCTGTTCTGCTTTCCTCCCCACTGCCTCCCGAGCCCTCCTAATCAGGCTGTAGGATCATCAAGATGGGGGAGCCCCAGAAAGTGTCCATGTTTATGTCATTGCAAATCTGGTTTAAGCCTATCGAAGTAGAATAGAATAAATGCAAGAGCTGACAGAGTTTTTTTGAAGACTGCCATTTTAAACGGTAGACTGGCATACCTGCTTATTTTGGACTCTGAGTTTTCACTGTCCTAATTAAAATCAAAATGAATTTCAAAATATACCCAGGTTGTATGATTTGATGGCAGAGATGATTTTACAGCTGTTTTAAGATGGTAGCTATCACTTCATCTCAAATGCAGTACATGGATGGGCTGCATATAAATAGTGCTGCATCCAGCCAACGTTTTACAAAAGCAAGCTCTCCAAAACATCAGTGCATGATTCCAGCTTCTCGCTAGACAGCTGGCTACAATCAGATTGGCAATTTGTTGCCTATTAGTAAAGTCATCTTGCTGCTGGCTGTACTATAAACAGAGCTTATTTGATTCTACTTTAGAAGTAACAGTTATTGCTAGCCCCTTTTATTGATAATGCAATAAATGATGGTAAGAGCTGTGTAGTGGCTGGAGAACAGCTCTTTTTCACATTTTTGATCCCTTCTTCTGATTGTGGCTATAAGAAACAAAACTAATGTAAAATGGAAATTGGATACAGGAAATGAAGTAACACTGGTTTTAATCCCAGGTCTGAATGCAAAATGCTATCAAGATGAAAATGATGAAGAAACTTCTGCTTTGATCTTTTCAAAATAGTTAAATATGAAATCTTGACTTGGGAGGAATGACTAATGGGCCACCTGAAAACTGAAAAGTGTTTTATGAGAGAGTGTAATCCCTGCTTATTACTTAGCATTTCCTGAAGTTGGCTTGCTACTCAAGACTGAAATTTTATGAGCAAGGCCTGAATAGAAACTGATTGAATTGAGATTCTTCCTTACTGAGATAATTATTTATTTTTCCCAGGGATGCTGCATCTGGGATTTTTGAAGGAGCATCTAGGCTTCCTTTACTCCAGCTCTTAGGAAGCACTGACGTAATTAATATAGGCATGACTAACATGACTTTGTGTATAAGCTGAGAACAGTGAGGAAACAGCTCAACATGGATAGGCTCACGAAGAATTTCAAAGCCAAAAAGGGGTGACCTGAATGACTGATAGAGAGTGGGCTTTGCAGTCCTAGGTTACTGAGGCATTGAAAGCGCATCAGTAGTTTTCCTGAGTAAGCAGACAAGATGATTGTACACACGGGCTACTTTCCAAACTACCTACCTGTTATGAGGGAGGGAAAGCTGTATCCTCTTTCTGATTCTGTGAAAGAAGCAAGGCCAGAGACATTAAAAATCTGTAATAAGGACTTGTTGGGCTTCATGTACATGTTTCCTTCTCAGAGTAGTTCTATGAGCAAGTTCTAGGGAGTGCTGAACTTTTGCCGGAGTCAAAATCTTATTTGTGTTGTTGCAGTGACGAGGTACTTGTGACTGCCAGGGCACCTTAATTTCTGTCTGCATCCTTTTGTGAGAGCTTCCCTGTACTGAGTCAAACCCCATGAGTCTCATGGAGGCTTAGAATTTTTATAGAACAACAGCAGACAAAAAAAGTCCCTGTCTGTGGTTTTGTGTGGTGTGTTTGTTTTGCTTTAAATCCAGTAGTTCACGTGTAACTATTTTTGACAACTGGTGGCTTGTTCTCTCTCTCTCTCTTGAAGAGATGCCTCCTCACTTTTGGTTTGATGAGGACTATGCAAGTTCTTAGCAGAGGGGCAGTGTATCCTGCTAAGGTTGCTCTTTCTCATCCCACCATTGAAGTGGGATGTGTCCAAGCCAGCTGAGCCTATTCATGCACCTTTTTGAAATTAAGATATGTTAAGTATTCTGGATCATCTTCATCTTCCTGTCTGTTGATACCCTTAAAGATATTCAGCACATTAGTGAGCCAGGATTTCCTTTTACAAAAGGTATGCTGACTCTTTCTGGATAGACTATTCTTATTCACATGCTCTTTCTGTTTACTATAGACTTCACTGTCTTAACAGGATGGAAGTCAGATTCAGAGGTGTGTAGGTCTCAGGTTTTTCTCTTGAACCCTTTTTGTAGCTGACAGTTGCATTGTACTCTGCCACAGTGTCTAGCTGTAATGGCCGGTGGTGTTGGGCATCTCAGCCAGCAGTAATGACATTTCAGGGTGAATCTCTACAGTACTTTCAGGTTTATGCTGTTGGGCCCTCCAGACTTTCTGACATCTGATTTATCTATTTGCTTTAATACTGTTTGTTTACACCAAGCTGACGTAGCTCCTCTGATGTTTTCTGCTACAAAGACTAAGCTGTGTATGAGATCTGTCCAGCATTTTCAGCAAGGACCAGCAATGCAAAGCAGTGACCGAGCCTCTCTGCTATGGCATTATATTCACATACAGCATCTCAGGTACACTTTTTTTGTCAAACTGTCCTCTGAATTCCTTTTTGGCTTGTTCCTTTGATGTATTTTCAAACTTTTTGCGCTGAAAACTCTTTACAAAGCACTCCTGAAATCCTTTTTTTAGTGCTCTTAAGTTCCATTTTAGGTTGGTTCTCCCAGGAGGGAGGTTTTCATAGTCTTTTGTATAGGCTTTCATATACTTCTGAATTGAGCAAGCTTTCAATTCCTTAAATGCTGATATTTTCTGTAAAATGGCTGCTGTAACATTCTTTCCTATTGAGGCTTGACTGGGTTTTATTCCATATGCAAGATTTATTATTTTTTTTTATTTACTCCACTTACTAGAATCTTTTAAAAGTGTGCTCTGCAGATGTGTAATAGAGCCTGGTTTCTCGTTTAGTTTTGATATTTTTATTTCATATGCATTCTTATTGATCAGCTTATTTATTTTTGAAGTAATTTACAGATTAGCTTGTTTCCTGTTGCTCAGTTTGCATTGACCCCTTGATCTTTCTGTATTTCAGAGTCCCACTAGTTACACTATTCTCATGTTTTTCTCAAGCACCTGTCCAGTCATTTCCAAAATCTTACTGTGTTGAATATTTAACTTGTGATATTAGTATTAATTTTGACCCTTTGGGAATTCAAATCAGCATTTCTGATTTTCACTTGGGTTGACGTTTATTAATTAGTAACTTAAAATATATTTTGTTCTTCATGCATGGGATGGCTGTAAGTTCATTTAGTCATTGCAGAAAAAAAAGATATGGAATAGATTCTTTTTTTTTTTGTTGAAAGGTCAGATTTTTTTATTTGACAAGGGATAATATTTATGCTTATTCTGTCTCTGTATCACTGAGTATTTCAGTTATTGCAATTGTTGTTTTTTTTCCTTGTACAGAATCCTAGACCTACTGAAATTGATAAGAATTTTGCCACTGGGGGGATGAATTTTAGCCTGTTGCCTTCCTGAAACTTCAGAATGATGCAGCCACCTTTTTAGTTCACCTTCATATTGTGTATGACAAACATTCATCTCTGTGTGCTTATGACATTTAGGGACTAAAAAAGTGTGTGTTCTTCTGTTCATTGTACATATAAACTATTATAGTTAAGTCTATGTTTCTAATAGTATTAATTTCTATTATAGAATAAATGCCAGCTTCCATTTTATCTAGACTGTAATTTTCCCATTTACTTAGTTTCTATTACTTTATGCTCTCTGCTCCTTTCCCTAATGCTAAATAAAATGCTCATTGTTCCTGAATTGGGATGAGATTGCTTATAGGAAAATGTAGCAGAAAATTGTCATTGCTTTTAGGACATGTTCTTTGTTTACAGTAGCTTCTTCTGTCATCACAAAGCTCTCATTTTGCCATGTCCCAGCAACTTGTGTTTTTCTATTGAGCCTTCTGAATACACAGGCAGAAAATACAACATTCAAATACCAGTGCATAAAATTATGAGGTTTAGGAAAGAATCCACTGGAGAGGCATCAGGTTATATATTTACCTTAACTCTACCTCCATTAGTTCTGCACTTCCCTGCAAGAGTAATAAAATGTGTTCACTAGGCTTTTTGAATGCAATAAGAATTTTAATTTACTCTGGAGAAAGAGCTAGTTCATAACTCAATAGAACTGACTGGGCTCATAAGTTATTTAGTTCAGCTCCTTGTGATAAAATCTGGACACGAAGCCATTTATTATGTTTTGTCTGCCCTCTCAGCCCTGTAAGTTGACTCAGAGCTAAACAATTAAAGTGGCAAATTGATTTGTTTACAATGCAAATCTGAGCTAGATTGGACATAATGCAGAAGGCATAACCAATTACATGTTTCATAGTGTAGGTTAGCCTGAAATGAAATAGATTTAACTGATCTGTGCTCAGGGATGCTGTACAGTTACTGATTCACAACCGCCTTATAGTTCTCAGTGGCTGTAAAGGATCTGACACTGCTGTCCTCAGAACTGCTCAGGCACACACTGTGAGAATACAGACTTGCTTCACCCTTGCTTTTACTATGCTGGGTAGTATGGAAAAGTTTTCCACATATAATTTTTTGTGGGGAATAAAAAAGAGCCTCTGTCTGAGATAAGTGGTGTACACATGAATGTATAAATTGGCATTTTGGTTTAGTTAGAGAAAAATGGAATGCAAATAGGAATGTAAAAAAAAACCAAAACCAGAAACAGTGCCAAGTAAATATATTATTATAAAGCATTAAATGAAGAATTGTGTTTTTCCTTGCATAGCCTTTGTGCAAAATCTGAAGAAAGCAGTCTTACAAAAGTTAAATTGTCAACAGAGTAATTCATGAATCAGTGTTGTCCCTTTGAGTCTAAGCTTCAGAAACACATAGGAAAGGCTGTACCTCAGCACATGGCAGGAGGTGTGTTAGTCTCCCTGCAAAACAGTCCTGTAAGCCTTGAGGTAAAGTTGACTGTCATGTAAATTCTTTTCTTGCTTGTCTTTGCAATCAAGTCTTCCCCACCCCAACCCTCCAACAGGCCTGTTCTGAAGGAGATTTGCAGCCAGTTCTCAGTGGTCTGACTTCAGTTTCATATTCATATTACTATAAGCTATTTAGATTTTTTTTTCCTTCTTGTTACATGCTTATTCTCATTTTATAGAATAAATGCATAGAGGTAAAGGAGAGTAACACGACAACTCTTTCTTTTTTTTTTTTTTAGGCAGCTGAATTATTTTCATGAATACTAGGTTGCAATCTCTTCATGCTGACCAGATATCAAATCTGGTTTTAGCATTAAACATAGTGCATAGGAGTGGCAAGCAGGGTCCATTTTATCATAAGACATCTATTTAATGTGTGCATCACATTTCTGAAAGTGGTTGGAGGCCATGCTTTCTTGTTGACTTTTCAGAACCAGTGGTTTCAATACTCAGGGAGGCATCTTATTGAATACTGTGGCTTTTGAAAAAGCAGACACAAATATGTGAGTAATCTTTCATTTGGAGTTGGGCAGTAGAGAAAATCTGAACTGATACATAGATTTGTATGTTTGGTACATGAAAATGACTCTATTAAATTAATAGTTGGAAAGACTTAAACTATTTGCTCCTT
Organism: Coracopsis vasa; assembly: GCA_026283785.1. Classification (NCBI taxonomy): domain Eukaryota; kingdom Metazoa; phylum Chordata; class Aves; order Psittaciformes; family Psittacidae; genus Coracopsis; species Coracopsis vasa. Next base: position 14,380 of record JANHGB010061161.1, read on the forward strand.
TATCACCACTACTGCTTGACTGACCTCTTAAAATAATTTTGGAAATTTATGAATTTGTCAGGTGTAATGTATTCTATAATGTGAAAAATTTTAGTGTACCCTAAGGGACTCTAAAACATATGATTGCTATCATTTTGTGTGAAAGTGTGAATCAATTTAAAACAATTGTCTTCCTTTTTATCAGAATGACATGTATTTTGATAGTTGTTCAGGATCTCCTATGCAAATAATGGTATTAGGGCATATGTTTGAAATTTCTTTTTTGAACCATCTTCAAAGCAAAGTGGAATCAAAGCATCAAGAACGTAGATCAAATTGATCAAATTCTCACATATATAAATATATATCTATTTATGTATGTATTTTAATCAAGAGTTCAAAGGAATATTGTAAACACTATATTCCTGGTTTCATTAATGTAAAGCAAACATTTTAAATCAGTGTTCAAGTGTCATCATGGTGAGGACAGTTGACTCTAAGAACTGAAAGATGCTTTTACCTTATGTTAAAATAATAATACCCCTCTCCCTAAAATACTGAAAATAGTGAAATCATTCCCACTGGAAAAGCTCTTACCCTAAATATGGAGTCATTACCAAATTTGTTGATTGGAAGAATAGCTACTGAAGATGAAATAAGTTTTCTGTGCTGATATTTTTCTTCTCTGTAAAAACTGTAATTTTGAAGATAAAATAGGTTGCATAAAGGGTTCAATTTCAATGGCTATGCTCATTTTAGAGTTTTTTTAAACCAGGACTTTTTAAAGTGTTGTTCTGTTAGGAAGTGAGGATGTGCGAAAATTTGTAGATACCAAATTCTAATGATTGTTTGCTTTGTACCTGATTATGCTAATGTATGTGGAGACTTCGTGTTCTGTGGTGAATGCCTGAATCTGATATACCAGAAAGCTTTCACTGTTTCAGTAAATTAATAGCGCACATCTCTGGTTTGCTGTCTGTACTTATAAACCAATTCATATTTCAGTAGCTGCCTGTATTTCCTTCTATGTTTATGTACGAAATTAATCACGGACGGCTTTTAACAAATTCACTAAAGTTCTGTTTTGGGTGATAAAAATTACCTATTTTCTTGGAAGCTTTTATTCTAACTAATAGGATGAAATTAAAAATTACACTTATTCAGATAAATAATCATAATTTAGAAAACAGATGTCCCGGTCAATTTTTGCTTTCCAACTTTTTTGAAATATTATTTTTGGAACAAAATCTTTAAATATTATTGATAGTTTCATTACCAAAAGTGGTTAATATTAGCATGCATTTGTATTACTTACTCTTCTACTGATGATTTCCACGATACTCATTCTAACTACTTTTATTGCTGTTTTAACCTGACATTTGTTCCTACTTATTTCATTAGTTACCATGTTTAATGTACTAGCATATTAAATCCAGTCTAAATTTCAACATAATTGCAATGGGGATAGTTTTCATCATGTTCTTCATTTACAATGAAGAAATATTTCCTGTTTATATTTTTATAAAATGACCAGGGATTTGGAAGATATTGTACAGCTAGGAACTCTGATATGAAGAAGTTGTTTTGCAAGTTTAAAAACTTTGCTGCAATCTAAGTGTCTGTCAATGTATATCTCACAACAACCCCCAAAATATTCTTGATAGAGTGGATCATTAAATCAGCCATTAAATGTTGATGTGCAGCTGTTGGCATAGAAATAATTTAAAGCTGTGGTTAACTAAGGCTTAAAAAAATCAGTTTTGGCATGTTTGGTGTCATAAATTGGGAACTGGAGCAATGGAAACATACTGGTGATGGTCACAGACTGCTAAAGATCATGTTGAGCAGAGGCAGAATGGAACAAGAGCATCCATCTCCTGCTTTTCCTCTGTGGCTTGTGCATCCTCATTACTAAATTGCTGTTGTGTTACATGGCTATGGGTGTGTTTGTTGTGGTTTTAGATAACGATTCAGAATGAATGATTTTAGGTGATAATTCGAAGACTAAAACTTTCCATTCAAGTAATAGAAAAATGTGAGAAGTAGCTCCAAAACTTGTCGGTAGGTAATATCTAGAGAGAGACAGAAGTTAATTTTAGGCTGTGTGGTGATCCAGGCAAGTTTTTCTACTGGGATAATACATGAATATACTATATGGCAGAAAAAAAAAAAAATCTCTTCATTCCTATCCTTGGTCACAGTTTGCCACTTTTTGCATAGTCATGTCCAAAATCAAGTTCTTGACACACCGTATTTAAAAAAATAATTTCCCCCTTCAAAAAAACCTAATCCTTAAACTAATTTACTTATTACTTTGCCTGCCTCTGGTCCCTTCTTTAATATAACAAGCACTTATTTTTGTTACCCCAGTACTTAGTGGGCGTTGTTGCAAACAGCTGAGTAGGCAAACTCAGGTGCTGCTCTGTTCTCCCTTTTCTCTTGTTTCTGGATACTTGGTCCTGGTTCATTTCTTATGCCAGCACTGGTATCAAACTGATCCATTTGTGAGCTTTACCAGCTTGCAGTTTTCTTTGCTGAGCTAGTTTTCTGTTGTGCTCATCAGGTGGTTTTGGCTCAGGAAGGAATCTAATGAGTGCCAAATCTATGGCAAATTAAAGAGTGGAAGCATGTCACAGGAAAGTAGGGATGAAAGGATGTAGGAACAGCACTTCTTCCCAGTGGTCACTCACTTGGCCTATGCCTGTCTTAAAAACGTAGTCTGAAATATTTGGTCAGGAATTAAGATGATGTTAAACGTCAGACAAGAAAAGAAAGACAGCTGCTGCCAAAGTATCTAACAGTCTAAGTAGGTGCACGAGGCAGCAAATATATATAGACAAGAAAGTACAAGATCAGTGAGACAGTGCTGCCTCCTCTCAGCATGCCAGCAACCTCTCTATTGTCAAAATTAAGTTTTAAGGAGAAGTTGGACAACTTGGCTCATTTTCAGAAAGCCACTCTCTTCAGATTGACAGAGTAGAAGGAAGTAATGGTAGAAGTAACAGATTAGTTTTAGCTGTCTGTTAGAAATTAACTGGTTTTGAGGTAAAGAGCATTTTTCTTTTAATTTTTTTTTTCTCTATGTACTGTGCATGTGTATGATTTTGGGGTCACTTTACTATAAAATTATGCATAGAGACACTTCAGATTGAATCTTGAAATCACAAAAAAAATAAAAGAATCAAACAACCCCCTACCAAAAATAAACAAAACCAAAATAAACTCAGCCCATTATTAATCATGAGCCTATAATTTTACTCTATCTCACTATATTTAACACTAGCTATTCACTCAAATCTATGAAAGGATCTTGGTCATTGCACATTCAAAGGCCTCTTAAGACATTTCTAGCACTTAGTATCCGATATTCAGATAGAATAAATCCATCTATTATCACTGCAAGTCATTGCTCATAATTTAGAGTAGTTGTCTTTAGAGAGAGGTTTACAGGTGGTTAGGAAGAAACAGAAGACCTGTTGCTCTGTGTAGTATTATTGTCTACCTGACATCACACCAGAATCTGACTTTCCAAATTGTAAAGAAAGAGGAAAAGTCTGAACTATAGATTATTTAATATTGCAGAACTATTGGTTTACATTTTGTTCTATGGTTTTGATGCCTCATTTTTTGTCATCACCAATTGGTCTTTCTAAAACTGCTGTATAATATGTGGCAGTGCCACTTACTGATTGTTCTTGCATGACCTAAACAGCACTTCACTGATGCCATGTGCCACTTATAATTCTTCTCTAAATCAATAAGAGCAATTGATTCAGGAAGAAATGCTTGTAGAGATGGTGATGTTGCCGGAAGCCTGACAACAGCTTTTGTAAAAATGTGGCTGTTTTCATCTGTTTAGTGTGTGAACAAGTGGCACTCAGCCCAGTGCAGCTGGACATTCAGATCAGTTTCACATTACCTGTTGGTTTCCTTGCAAATGGCAGTAAGATGTGCTTTGGTGACTTTTACTCTCTGTTGTGTAAGTTAAGTGTTCACTAAAGGAAGCTATCATTTGCTGCACCCTTTGAGATCAGGTTGGCTGCTTTTCACCTCCTGTCAGAACTGTGTGAAGGAAATATGTCAGTGAAACAGGAGACTTTTTCGAAGTTTGGTTTGGTTCTGATGGTTGGAGGCTGTGCTGCATGCATGTCTTGCTCCTTCATAATAGTTCATATTTGTAGAGCAACATCAGTCAGAGTCTCATGAATGTTTCCTTGACGGCTTTTAACTTTTTTTTTTATTTAACCCATGATGTTTTTTGACAGATTCTTACAACAGGAAGTTTTCTGGGTTCAGAATACACCTCCTTTTTCAGCTGAGAAGTTCAATAATGTGCACGTGAGTTGGATTTCTTTTTAAAACACTACTGTATGATCTGAAAGAAAACAAATTCAAAAATAAATGCAAGACCAGCAAGATAACTTGGAATAGGAAAAAAAAAAGAAAAGCCCACCACCTATATAATAAACCCTTCACCTATTCCAAATACTTTGTCTGTGAATTATTACTGTATGCTTTTTCTCTTTACCTGAATGTAAATAGCCAGAAGCTGAGGGCTGGCTCTAAAGTAGATCTTGTCATCTAGTGGTCATTGCCTCTGCATTTTACCATCTGTGTGGATGGCTTTGGCTATCTAAAATATTTGTTTGCATTCTGCTGTGCTGTGAATTCCTATCTGTATTTTAACACCTACTGAGTATGTATGTCCAGGTATATTCAGATGTTCCTTTTGTAGTTGTTGTACTATCATTTGCTTAGCCAACGAGTATGCAGGAATGTGTGTGTCTATAATTGCACTAAACCCAGAAAGCTGTCAGGCTCTATTTCATGCAGGTTCATTACAACATTAAGCTCAGCATGGTTTGTGTTTCTGTAGCTTCCAAAAGATGGCCTGCAAGCTGCTGGTATCCCCCAATTTATTTTTTCCTTTGCCAGTACCACGTTGGCATCTAAAATTGTCTTGCTATGACAAGTTTCTTTTTCAGTGTGTCAGTGGTCTAGTTGAGGTTTTTTTCTCTCTGCTCTCAACATCCAATAGGAAAGTTCATACACCATGTTTACAATGTGACTCCTGAATGTATGCATAAAGGAATTTACTTTTCTAAAATGTTTTTATCTTTTAGGAAAGGAAGAGTTGGCAGGCAGTGCTCTTACCTGTTTATGCTTTTATGTGTAAATAAAAACGTTGTAAGAACAATTAAATAAGCTTAATGTGTTTCTGACAGGACCCATCACAGCCAGAGCTTTGGGTTGTACCTGTTTATTCTGCTTCTATGTGGTAAGCATCCCAAAAAAGGTAATAAGGCTTTCAAGCTGAAAACCATGTTTTATTAGAATATAGACTGGAATGACTAACTGTCTAAGCAGAGAAATCTTGAAGTGCTGTGAAACAGACCAGAAGTGAAATGACCTTATAAAGAGCTTCCTTCCACTCTTTCCTTGCTGGCACATTCTTTGCATACAAACTTAGTTTCGGTCTCTGCTGGCTTTCTGGGTCCAGTGGTTTCTCTTGGGCACTAGCCCTTGGCAGCCTTTTCCATTCCAGCAGTTTCCTAGGCTCTGAGTTCTTCAGGTTCCTGGTTGGTTACATTCCTCTTCCCCACTTTCTGCCTCACCCTGTGCTTCACTCTTCTTTCCTCCATACTTGCTCCTATACTCCCTAGGAAAAGCTCCCCCTGCCCACCCACAGGGTCTTGCCATCCTCAGTTCTCAGTGCAACATATAAATCAAGAACAAATAGTCTGTCATGGTGGTCATAACTAGGGAATTGAGCAACTTCGGAGTAAATGCTCATATAGAATACCAGGTTGTTACCAATAAACAGGATTAATATTGGGCAAGTGCAGTGACAGAGTCTCTTAGGAACTTCTCCCAGCCTTTTCCTGAGATGTACTGAAAGGGGCTAGCTAAGCTCTGGCACAGGCTGCCCAGAGCATTGATAGCACAGAGCCCCATTTGTGCTTGCCACAGAGAGTTTTCTCTCCTCACATCAAAAGTTAGCAGCCTGGGCTAGATGCCACCCATGTTTTACTGCTTTTCAGTTGTCCTTATGTGTGAATGGAGAAGGACTTCAAAGGGAATGCAAATATCATGCTCACTGTCAGCTTTGATGTGCATCCCTTCTCCCATTGCTGCCACTTTCCAGCTCTAACCTGGAAGTGAAGGTTATTTCTCACTGGGAGCTAGTGTCAGAAGGAGGAAACTGAAATCATTGATGTTAGTAATTTCGTTTTATTTTGCTTTTTCCTTAGTTCTATAACGTATGCTTGAACTCAGCTTCTCAGTAAGCGCTTGCAGATAATCATCCTTCTTATTCAAAATAAAGTTCTATAGCTTCTGTAGACAGCTGTGGATACACTCAGAAGGGTGCCAGTTTGACATCTCTTAGTAGTGGAAGGCTGTAAACGTTTTACAATATTACAGCCACACGGAACTACTTAAAAGAGGCGGCACCCGAAGCTGTAGTGTCATGGAGGCTTGGCTGAACTTGAAAGTTGCAGGAATTGCTCTTTCCATTATGCTTTCTAGGCCAGTAAAAGCAAATTACTTTAAAAGCAGAATTTGGGAAACAAACCCAAGTTGTGAAAAGTTAAAGTATAGAAGGTCAAAATGCCAAATACTTAGTGGAAAAAGAATCCCTTTTTTGTAATGTAACATTTGTTTCAAAATTGCACACTTTTGTCTCTTATTCACTCTCAAAGATACCATGGTTGAACTCTCCTTTGCTCTTTTCTCCTGTATTTCTTTTCTTGTGCTGTCTTTTATGTTTGGAAATCCTTATGTGAACTCTATACAGCAGTACTTTTTTTACTTGAAGCCATACCTCAGGCGGTATCAGAGTAATACCCAATTTAACTTGATCTAAAATAAATGCGTTTAAAAAAATTAGAAAACTGTTGGTCCATGAAACACTGCTGTTCTGTCTGTGTGATCATGTTGTCTTCATACTCAATCTGTTATATTTTTTCTTTCATATCTATATGTATTATATATGCTATATATGTGATTTTTTTGCCATTACTGGTAAGAGGCTATAGACTGCACTGACCTGAGAAATGCTGAGTTTCAGGATTTGCTTGGGCTTTGCTCTTGACTGAGAGAGTGTGGCTACTTATTTTTAGTCTTTTATGGTCTTCCCATACATGAATTTGGTTATGCTTGGTCCTATTTCCATGGATACTTTAGATACTAAATATTCCAAAAAGTTTACAAGATGTAAGGAGAGGATTACTCTTTTTAAAGGAGCATTGTCAAAACTAGTTGGAAAGCAGAATAAGATTGAAAGGCAAATGTCTCAGCATGGTCAAGATAGATGTTTTTCCATGAGTATAGGAAGCAATAAACCCTTTGATACAAGAAAATCTAGTTCTTAGGCAAAAAACAAAGGCAAGAATCTCGTGTCCTTAGTGTAGAGCAGCAAATCATCCAAAATTAATGGCTCTGAGAGAACCTTTAGCTTTTCCTCACTGCTTACTAACTTGGGTCCTTTGAAGATTTTTCTCCATTGGTTATTTCTTTCTGAGTGCATATTTGAGTATTTTCACATTGATGGAAATATTCAAGCTCTTGTAGATTATTGCTCAACTTGACGTTTTTACATGTCACGTAGGGTGGAGAGAGTGGAGCTTTGCAAAAGTTCTGTTCCAAAAGGATGGAGATAGTGCAACTGGGGAGGAGGGAAAAAAAACCTGAACAAACTGAAAAACCAGTGATTAAACAAAGTCTCTCTTTAGTTGAATATAACAGTATAAATTGGGTCAATCTGGTAGAAATTGGTAGATTTAATTACCATCCTGTATTTTATGGTAGCTATGAGACACAGTAAAGAATCCAAATAAATTTAATCCAAATATAATTAATCCAAAATAAAGGCAGCTAGTTAGAAATACTGATGTTCTGTTCGAAGAAAGCTTGGCTGATTATTGATACACAAAGGTGTATGTTTGTGTGGCTGAATTATCTCACACAAGAAGCAGGGAGACCACGTGGAAATTGAGAAGGAATATTTTATGCAACCTGAGCAGATGCAAGTTGTGTTTTTTCAGAGCAAATATTTGCAACAGGATGAAGGAGTTCTGGTGCTGTGAGAGGTAATTGTCTCGGCTCACTTCTCCTGTGTTTAAAGAAACAGAATTGAATACATTCTTATAAACAAGTATTTTGAATCAGAACTCTCATTCGAACATCAGTCTCTGCTTCTGACTGATATAAACCACAAGACCCTGATTTTTCGATTTGGGTACATAAGAGTTATAACTGTGCCTAGGATTGACTTTGTAGAAGCAAATTTCTTGCTCTTCTCAGTGTTTTACTTGGATAATTACTATGGGATTTTACAAAGTCCCATCTTGTCATATTGGTACAACTCTACCTTCGCTTCAGTCTTCTGAAGCTTTGCCAATGTGACAGAAGTCACTGACAGCCTAGAAAGATGTTTGGCTTGTTCTTTTAAAGCATTTCAGTTATCTGGATCTGCTGATTTTGAAAATGTCGGACTTCAAAAGCTGCTAGCTAACATTTTCCTGAGTTAATACAGGAAAGTGTTCCACCACTTCCTGAGACATACTGCTTTGTCTCTGAAGTATGCCACAGAAATATTTATTGAACACTTCTGGCTTTTATGAATTACAATCAAACATTATATTGCTACCATAATTTTAACATGCCACTGTTATCATTTGGATTCTTTTTACTACTAAATGCTTAAAAGCTCTTCTGTTTGTAACAGCATAGTTGCATTTTTAATTGGAAACAACCTATAAATACTCCTGAAACATGCCTTTCAAACAGTGTTATTACTCCACCGCAAAACATACTGTAGAAAGGCAATGGACTTTGAAAGTTTAGAAGTAGGATTTTGAAAGAGGAGGAGGTGGTTTGGCACATAAAACTGAGACATCTGGAAGCTAAGAGACAGAGGGTAAACACGTCTGAGGTTCATATTTGTTGTGCATCATGTTCCTTGGCATGGCTGGGAATGCAGTGCAAATCAAAGCTGTTTGTGATTTTGTAGAAATAAATAGGGAGCAAACACTTTCTTTTTAGGGTATTTATTTGTGGGCAATCATTTGATATTTTTACAGTGAACTTATGTAGACCTCGGCATTTTTTTTTTTTTCTGGGCAGAAAATTGATGCCGGCCAGCACTAGCTATTACTGGTTCCAGGATGAGACCACAAATAAGCACATTATGCTGTCTGCCTTTTACGACTCTCCACCTCCGGTTCTGGAATGCAATATTTTGCAGGATTATTAGGTATATGTCAGTCTAATGTATTCTTTTTCTCAGTTCCACTGCCAAGCATAGCATTATTTCATTAAAAACTTGTCATAAGGACTATCAGTGCTTCCAAGCACTCAAGCTATATAGTACGCAATTTCTGTGTTGGCAGATGGGTTACACATTACAGATTTATACTGGGTATACTATGCAGCTAAGAAAGGGCAGTAAATATATTAATTAATATAGTAATTAATATTAACAAATAATATTAATAATGCAACTTATAATGTCTAATGACTAGATTTGTTAGCTGTTCAATGTTCTAAAGTTAGGGCTTACATTTGTGTAGGAGTTATTTATGATCATGCTGCTTTTTGCACTGTTAATAGGCATATTAACAGTGCCATATATTTTCATGATTTTTAATGAATTATGATTCATACAACTTGGGTACCAGAGTGAACATAGCATGATGAATTATGTCTGTTTATGGTATTTTTCCCCCTTTATGATGAAGGTGCTGTAGCTGATGCAGTAAACCAATGACTGTGATTTTTGTGATTTATAACTCCCTTTCTTACCCCTTTGTTAACATTATCTTATCTACTCTGCAGTGTCTTAGAGCCAACAAAAGTAGTAAATTATTTGAGAACATCCTTAATTGTGCAATTGCATCTCTTTCCTTAAACTTTGCATAAAATGTTTATAAAAATATGACAGATCTCATAAGCTGTAGATTCTTTTGACATTTATGTGCAGAGAAATGTAAGGTGAAAAGGTTTTTACCACATTTCCATTCAGTGAGCGTACAGGCAGAACAGCATGGTGCTTGCAGAGGGACCTTACTTCCACCTCTTGTAGTTGCTTTCCTTGGGTTTGGGTCAAACTTGTGATTGTAGAATTGCAGCACTGGGTCACATAACTAACAATATAAACTGCTGCAGATGGTTGCAGTTTCAAGCAGAGTTTGTTAGTATGAGTGATGCACTTTTAAAACAAAAGGCATTATGTATATGTTGAATGCACACTGACTATGGAAATTCGTGTCCTGTGGGCCAGGTGCACAATAAGATTGATGAAAGATAGTATTGTAAACTTTTTAGCCATTTAGTCTCTCTCCAGGCTTGAGGAATCTCTTTGCATACTTAAAATGTTTAAATGTTTAAAATGTTTTACTGAATGCATCTTCAGTAATTTAGTTAAGTACTTCGGCATGGAACTGTTTTCAAAGTACTTAAGCAAAAGCTTAACATTAGGTGTTTGCTGGATCAAGGTCTGTAGTGGAAAATAAGGCAAATTTCCCCACTAACTAATTAGTGCTGCAATATTTATGAGTATTATATGCAATATGTTAAAAAAGTGTGTTAAATAGCTGGACTTGAAAATTTGTTTAGAAAGTTTTCTAAAACTAGAATTTTGTTTTATTACTTTAGGTACTCAATATGTAGAGTTGCTATCGAAAAAAAGACATCAGAGCAGGATTTGTGCTGAGATCTTTTGGCAGTCCATCGTTCTCCTTGCCTATGAAGCTTTATTTCTTTTTATTCCTTCAAAAAGAAAAATCATCCTGCAACACTATAACACATAGTGCTTTTCTGTGCTAATGAACCCTTAACACAATGCAGGTATCTTGACCTTAAGGCAAAGTTTCATTTACTCAGTGATGATGTATAAATGAGTCTATGTCCTTTGATTTTCCGATCTCCTCTTGAAGTGTCTTGTCACCCACTGCAGCCATCAAAAACATTTTGCACTGACCACCGGTGTTATAAGACATTGAGGATGACAGTTACATTCTACGTTCTGTCACTTGTGCCTTCAGTTCACAGCCAAAGACATTTCATCCTGAAGTATGGATGAGTGACTTTTGTGTGTGTTTGTGCATGTGTGTGTATGTGAATACCTTAAAATAATTATTTGTTTCTCTTTTGGATTGTTTCTTCTGAATATACAGATTCAGGTGATAAAGGCATACAATGAAATAGTTTATTTTGAAAATTTTTATAACATCTTTGGAGAAATATTCTTTAAGGATTAATTTTGCAATGTTTTTTCATATTTTTAATTTTAAGCATGGGCAATGATCAAGCAATTTCTTCAAAAGCAGGAACACAAGCCCCTTGGGGCAATACCATTCCTAAGTACTCTCCAAACTTTTGCTTTTTGCTGTTGGTCCTTTGAAACCTTGAGACTTTCAAATTAGTTTTTAATGAGTCATAGGTACTAAAAGACCAAACTCTTAATTCAGAGGCTCTCCCAGGATGCTATGCTGAATGACATGACCTTCTGCACTGTAGAAGTGACACTTCTGACACCATGGAATTTGCTGGGATTTTAAGTATACAGAGATTGTTCTAAAATTAAATAGCTGAGGAAGGTTCTCTCATATCAGTCACAGAAGTTGGTGTACACCTTCATTAACTGTTTTCTGCCCTCATTCAGCCATGCTTTGGATGTGAGTATATTTTTACATATTTATCTGTGGCAAACAGAAACAGTGGAAAAGATAAAACAAATATAGCAGCTTCTAAGTTCTTCCTGTGATGGACTTTTTCATTCTTGTGCTTTTACTTGTTGAAACAAAACAAAACACAAATCCCACTACCCGCCAAAATAAGCAACTCTTTGAGAGTACTTTTTTAATAGCTTCTCTAAATCTGTGCAAGTGAGAGTCCTAAAGTTATCTGGATTACCTTGTTCTTTTCAATGTGAGTGATGTAGATCAAAGGCCAGATCTCAGCCCAGCAGGCTGTGCGCAACAGATGCTGTTACAATGTTAAAGCAATAATTTATCACTGCTGTATGTTCTCTGCATTACAAACAAAGTAATTTCACTTCTGAACTGCATTAATTCATTGTTTGCATTCTTTGCATACTTCTTGGCCGTTTCAGCTCATCATCCTCTCATATGGCAAGCAGAGCCTGAGCATGATGAGCAGCTAAGTTCTGAGTGATTCTGCTTGGGAAATTTGTGCAGCCAACAAGTAGTGATTGTCTTTGGCTAAGAGCTTTTCACTGCTTGAGCCATTTTATTTCTGCCACAGCTAAAACAATACACTGTTTAAAAAACAAACAAACCCCACCTGAACTCCTCCAACACCTGTTGATGTTGTATCCATATTTGAGCTCTCCAGAGGAAGGAATATTAGGCATGTCCTATGTTTTCATATTTTATCCTGTGTTTCTCAGTCATGATCCCAGTGAAATAAATTATTCTAACTTTCCCACAAGGTTTACATGATTTTTGCACGAAATATGTTGATATTTAAACTCAAAAGCTGTTTTTTGTTTGCCCAAGTAGTAAAAATCTTTCTCCTCATTCTTTAACAAGAAAAGTTGAGAGGATGGTTACATTTAAGGAACACGTGTGAGATTCAGTGCTGACCTTGAGTTTTATGGTAGCATGTATCTTATTCTGGAAACAAATGCCAGCTTTGAGTTTGCTTTGTTATTTAGGGAAATTATTTTGTTCCTTAAAGAATTTATGTCAATTCAGCTTTCATTAAAGCTGTCTTTAAATGATTGCAATGGGAAATTTTATGAATTTTGTGCAATATATTGCTATTTGCTCCATTTATACATAGTTTGTTAGAAAAAACACCGTGTTTACAAGGGGAGACAAGTGTGACTTTCATAGTTTATTCTGCACTCATTGAATTGCAGGAGCTTTATTTCAGGGTGATTTCAGGGTGATGTTTTTGCCAACAATCATTGGATGAGAAGACAAAATGGAAAGTTGCAGAGTGGTAAATCTGGCAGTTGGTTTATTTATCTGTAAACAAAATGAATTTCAGCCAAACACAGCATTACCTTGCAGTGGCCTGCCTGCCTCTTCATACTGTGTGCATACTAATCATTCCATCTTGACATTTAGTTATTCTAGTTATTACAGATATATCAGTGAGTGATAATTAGATGTGACTCAGTAGCTCTAAAAAGATTTAAGTAGTTTTGTAACTTCAGAAAAGGAGGCAAAATAAAATGCTTGGATAAGTTAGGATATGTGCTGTAAATATATACTAGTCCTGCAAAAGGACATCCAGAAAGGATTCCAAGATGCTGTGAGGTCTGAGGATAGCTTGCCCAAGGTGAAACAGAACATACAAGAGATTTCCTGTTGGATCGTTCTGTGGTTGCTCTTATTTAGTTTTCAGAACTCAGTAGCTACATTTCT
>JANHGB010061171.1:0-18458 GCA_026283785.1 Coracopsis vasa
GGGGGGGGGGGGGGGGGGGGAGGGGCAAAGTAGCCACATTTCCTAAAGTTTTGATCTGTTTTGAAATGAATCTCCATAGCTGCCAGTCCACAGGGAGGAAAAAAGGTTACCCATGGCAAATACTCAAAACAAGTGTGTGTGCTCTGCAGTATTCAAAGGAGACAGAGCTTGAGGTCTCCCCTCAACCAAAGCTGAGACAGAAACGCTTGGATTTTTTCTTTCAACAACTGCCAAATCCCTGATTCATTATTTTTCATGTGGGGCGTATTGCACATTTGATACACTCCAGTTTTCTCCCTGCTCTTTACCCACTTTCCTTAGCATTTGTGTTAATTTTCTGGTCTCCATTTTCTCCAGCCTCACTTTTCAGTTTTCATTTTCCTTTTCCACAGATTCCCTCCTGTCATTCAGAATAGTCTGCCTGTTTGGGTTTCTTTCCTTTTTATAACCACAGAGTTCTCTCTTCATTGTCCCTGCCCACACTGTCAAGCTCTTCTTTCCATGTATATCCACATCTTTCATTGGTCAACCTGGCACTGGAGCCCTGGGAGATCCCAACATCTTTCAAAGGGAAGAGTTGACAGTGTTTTGGTGGCTGACCTGCTGACCAAGCTCAGGTGTCACTCTCCTAACATGAGCTGACTATGCTCAAAGTGCTAGCTTCCCATTTCCACAGCAGGCCAGTTTCCCCCTGCACTGGTCAGCCTCCTGCAAAGCTGAATTCTGCATCTTTTAGGGTTGTATAGACTGAAAAACCTCAAATATTTTCTGTGGGATTGAGCCTTAACTAAGGGCTCTATTCACCTGAAATGTGATGCCATGGGCTTCCACAACTCAGCATGTAGGCAGACGGCACTTGATAAATGTCTGTTTATCATAACTGCAGAAGTCAGCTCTGCTTTTCCAACCTCTTTCTCCCTCGAGACTAGGAAGGTAAAGGTCACATTTTAAAAAGACAGGCCTTTAAAACTGGGGTTTTTTTAAGTGCTAGCAACTAAATTCTGTGTGAAAATACTCTGGCCTTTTCCATAAAATTACACTGCATTAAATCAACATCATCTTCTTTAACAAGCTGGTACATCACTGACAGCGGCTGAAGAACTATTTAGTTACATTGATACACAGAGGGTAAAAAACCCTCTCTGCTACTGAGAAAGCAAGCCACAAAACACAAACCTGCAAATTTCAACATGGGAATGCATTCAGATCATATTCCAAACAAAATTCTTACACTAATTAGACATTGATTTTTACAAGGCTTCAAATCCTCTGAGCCTCAGGGCTAGGTTCCAGAACTACTGGTTTTATAACTCTTACTCTATAGACAAAGATTCATTTTCTGCTCAAATCAGTACAAAGAAGCTGTTGCACTCCAGCCACTACAACATCTTTCAAAGACACAGTCATACTCTAGTATTTAAAAGAGACACAAAAGTCCTCACCAACACTCTTTTTCACCTCAGCAGAGACAGTACCTTGGAGTGGCACAGAGGCAAAGCCATTCTCAGACTCAGGGGATGAAGCAGAACTTCTTTCTCCACTCTGTGCCTATCAGGAGGATCTGGTTTATTTTCACCATCAATAAACGTACCTTTAATTAACACAAAACGGTTTCTTTTTAACATGTAAAATATGCTTACGAATTTCCTTTATTCTCTACTTATTCCAAACCCTTGAAGGGTAAAAAATGCCACTGTTAAGCAAGAGGCAATTTTTTAGTTTTCTCCAAAGCATATCTGCGGAGTTAAAATGCCATCCTAATCTGCTATCATTCTTTGTTCCACTGTATCTCTCCTGACTTTCCAGACAAGGAATACACAGCCAATAACTAACCTTCTGACTATGCCTTGGACTCCGGCAAAGAGAATCTGAGAAGAAAGACATTTTACATATTTATGATTAAAAGATAATCGATAACCAGGATCCAGATGTTGGTCTCTGCTGGCCAGCGCACAGCACGATTATTATTCCATTTGTAGAGATGTTGTCCTGCCTTTTGCAGCCAACCAAAAGGTCTTCAATAAAATGCTTAAATATTCTGAAGAGAGCCATTCAAAACAAGGATCGAAAAGGGAACAAAACGCATTTGCTCCACAATTATTGCATTATATAAATTTAACATGGTCTCAATCCTACAGCATCATCCATTCCCACAAACTCCTAGGTTCCCTTTGGTAGGGTGAGCTTGGATTTCTTTCTGCGACTCAGGACTCATTCACACAAGGGTGCTTACCAACAGCACTGCAGCCCTCAAGTGAAAAGCAAAATGTGGCTAGAAGAGAGGCCAGATCAGCCTCTTCACACCCACAGCCCAGGGCAGCTTGTAATGAGGTCAGTGAGAAGAGGCACCAATTGTTTAAGCCAAATGAAGTCTGATAGTATTATTAAAGCTCTTCTTTCTCTGAGCTTTATCTTGGAAAAACTTCTGAATTTGGTTAAAGAACCGAACAGTATTCCAGCTGCCTGTGTTCCTGACAAAGAGCAATCTAGTCAAAGCATAGGGCATTTTTTGGCTGGTGAGACTTTGAACTAGAGAAAAGAGATAGAATATAAACAAGTAGGGCTGGAAGACAGGAGGTTATCAAAGTACTAAATGGATAAAACCAACAGTTAGCAGGCTAAGGAACATGCCACAGCTTCAACAGACATATTAAGACAATTTTAGCTGCAAGACATGGCATCTGACTATAATATTTTAATGACTTATCTTAAAAAATTGTTAATAAATCCACTCACCATTTATACCGGTAAGCAGTACGTTTTGGCTGAAAGTGTCCACAATTCCATAGAAGAAAAATAGGTTAGAAATATCTGGAAAACTTATGACCATCACTACAAATGAAAGTCTGTGAAATGTATAGCTGCGCTGAGTGTTCACATTCTGCACGCCAATACATGATAAAGGTTTTTTTCAGCTGTGGACAGGAAAATGTATCAACTGTTAATCCATTATATACAGCCACTTCCTTTGGGTCTTTCTAAACAATGGAAAACCAAAACTTACTGAAGTTTAAAAATAACTTTTCTGTCTACCAACATTTTGGTTTGCATTTAAAATACGCTTCTTGCAGCCTTAGAATGACTCTGTATGTAGTGGGCTTTTATTTATTATTTTTTATAGCAAGTAATAAAGATTAAGTTGCATGTTTCCTACTAGTATCATATTTTTATAATTATACTGTGCATGCTCTTCTCAAGCATCAGTGGAATTTGACACAGATGTGATTTCTAGCAGTTCTTTTGCATTTTCTCCCATCTCCGTCCACAGCTTATTTCCTGAAATGTACAATACGCAGTAATTTCTATCTTGATTAAATGATCTGATTTTCCTTTTCTCCTCCCATCATAAACACTTCGTTTCCATAAAACATCAACATCATTTATAAGCTAGAAAAATATTCAATCAGATAATTAAAACAAACAAAACTAATAAAGAGAGCTGCACATCAAGAAGGTATTTATTTCTTCCACAAAGCATCAAATCAGATTTGGTTCTTAAGGACAGTACAGATCCACCACTCTCCAAATAGTTATCAAGTTGCCAGTCCCAAGCTATTATGATTTTAACAGAGAACATTTGCAGGGGTTTAGCATGACCCAAATATATAATTTTTTTATGGCACCACTCTTAAAAGCAATGGCACTATTTTGGCTGAAGGTTTCACACAAAACCAAACACAACTACCCCTGAGGCAGACCCCAAGTGACAAATTAAAGCCAGTGCTTGAAGTCTGATGAAATAACAATAAAACAAAAAACCCCAGAGCCTGCTAGTGTCCTGTGTCAGGAAACATTTACAGCAAGTGACTCTGTAAACCCCACCACAACATAAATTCCTACAAAATTACGTCTGCTTTGGCCTCAGTTAATTTAGTGCAATTTTAGTTGAACATTACTGGTTTCAGCTTTGTCAGCTCTATCAGGCTTTCACACAGTGCCGGAAACCAGGTTGACTTGGATGAGCTGCATAAGAGCAATAATGGGAAAACTGGCTGCTGACCCGTATCGCTGCCATTGTGTCAGTGTGCTTCCCACATGCATACTGCATGAGCAAAATTCTCTTAGTTCGGAGAAAACCCTAAGCCAAGCAGTACGTACTGTACAAAAAGATTAGGTGAAGAAAAAGCAAGGATGTCACCCTTGCTTTGTTTTAATTTTAAAAGAATAAAGGGACTAAAAAAAGCATAAAAGGACAAAAATCATTCCCTACAACACAGTTCTCTAATGGAGCAGAAGCTTCTGATACTACAAAAACATCTCTGAAATTATAGTTTAAGAACCAAAGCTCACCCATTAACTCATTTCCTAAAGGCAGTATTTTCTGAGTATCTCCCTTTTCCCTTCTGTACTAACACCATATTATATAACTTCTTTATTACTGTTTTTATTTAAGACTTAGAAAGCAAAGTTCTGGACAGCAGTGCCGGCACTATTAGCTAATTTAATGGCAAACTGTTCCAAGAACAGCAATTTCATTTCAGCTCTTTTGCAAATTCACTGCTTTGCTATTCCCTGCCTTTGAAGAATTACAATTTTTTAAATCATTTTTCACAATATTTGTATGGGAAAGATTATGTAAAAGTCCTTATTGTAAAAATCTGGATTATTCTTTTTAAGTCAGAAAACTCATCCAGATATCCAAGCCACTGAGATTATTATTTTAATGGTGTATTACTGAATAGCTCCGAAGTCTCTATAATAGACAAAATGGTTCAAAACATTGAGGCAGTTAAAAAAATCACAAACTATTATAAATCTGAGTTTTGTGTATTAAGATGTTACATTGCCATTTTCAAAAATGCTCCATTAATATTAAAAAAGAAGGAAATAAATAGACTGATTTTGTTACAAATCAAGTCTTACACTGCATACACAACGGGATAGCTGCAAAGTTTATAGAAAGCCAGTCATTTAAACCTCCCCTGAAAGTTCTTAAATCTTTGCTGCCGACAGTTCAGAAGACAAGTAAGAAAAGGCTTGTGCCAGAATCCACTGTTTTAAGAAAGCAAGACATTCAGTTTTTGGTAGAACACAGCCCAAGTTTGTGTAGAAACATTTACTATTATACAGGAAACATGCAACAAAAGGTGGGGGTGATTATAGAAACACCCAGAAAATTAATTCAGAAATGCTCTTCTCAGCCAGGCATCATTAGCTTCTGTTTCTGATTTCTTGCTTCTTGAAGTAACATTCTTTTTTCCAAAGGAAAAACAACACCAGGTTTGAGGATATACCTCAAACACAGAGAACTCCACAAACTCAGTTGTCCGGGGTTCCACTAAATGGCAAAAAGCTCAGTAATTTGTACTCTCCTCAGAACTTTATCTTTTCTATCATTAAAGGTAAACATTGATGCACACTTTAAAACGACCTTTAAGCTCTATTGCTTATCTACAGAGATAGCTACTGTTTCTCAGGACTAGCTTCTCCTTTACTTAATGTAACAAGTAGCTTTGTTACAATTATAGCCTGAATTCACCAGTTGCCAACCACCACCTTCATGGGTCAGACCGGTTTCAACCCACAGTGACTTGGCCTGTGCACTCAGATGGGCTCACTCCTGAAACCTATGTCAAGATATCTATGGCGTTTGCTCCCAGAAGGAAGGCTCCAAGCTATCTGTAACACCCGTGGGACTCACGCAGCCATATGGGTGGCACAGAGGAGTTGATCCCAGGAGCCGGGCTCCATCTCCACATGCGCTGTCATCCAGGCCACCTCCCTCACCCCACAGCCTGGTCCTCTTCCTTCCTGACACGCTCCTGCTGCTGGTTTTCTGAAGGTTATCTGAACATATCTACAGACTTCTTTTTCTCCAAATAACTCCCCAAAAATATCAAACTGCAGATTATCTGCAGTGCAGTATACGCACATGAAGACCAATGTGCTGTTGTTTAAAATCCCATTTTCAATAAAATACATTTACAAACAAATGTACATTGATATACTGAAATGATGGTCATTCTTATTTTTGATATAAAACCAGTATTTTATCAAAACCAGCTTCATTTAAACCTGAATGATTATGGGGGAAAAATAATTATCTCTTTTTTTAAGCATTAGAGATTTACATCCAACAGGCTTTTTTACATCCAAACTGCTTTGCTTTAAATCTCAGCAATTGGCATAGAATAAATTTCTACTCTGCTTGGTTAGAAAAAGTATCATCTTACCATTTCTCCTTCTGGGTACAGTAATCAACACAAAATTTGGCTTATGTTAAGAGTAAGGTTTGAATTACTCTAAGACAAGAAAAGGGACACACTTCATAACCTCCTGTAATCTTTTTTTCCTACCAGTTAACTTCTTTCTTAAACCAGTTTTTCATTAAACAGCACACTGACGTTCTGCATCTCTTCTTTGTGTACAGAACTTGACCAAACTGGATACACTTACAAATTGCTTTATTTTTCTTAGTGACATTTCTTTAAAATTATATTTTTTCATGAGATACCCTTAAAAAGCAAGCTTATAATCTAGAAAATATGCCATATTTGCAACCTCTTGCTCCACTTGCTTTATGGAAAGGCAAAGAGCCCCATTTTCCACAAGCGGCTGTGGTTTCCATGTCACCGAAGGGCACATAGCTTGGCTGTACACCCTGCCTGCTGAGTCATCAGAAACTGGACTTGGCTTCAGAATGCCATTTTTTGTTAGACCCACATGTGATTGACACAGACCAACAATCTTGGGTAGAGGGCTCATGCTAATCAGCCACATACACAAACAAGGGCACTCAACCCACACAAGTTTATCCAATTTGCATGGGCCAGAAAATAGCTTTTCATATCCAGAATGTTGATTTTTAGGACTACTAACTATTCCTTTTCTTTTTTTTTTTTTCTTTCCCCAGATGGCTCAGGAGCCAGGTTTATGTCCCTGACTGGAAACATGAAGGAAGCTTTCATTTAACAAAACAATCTTCTTTTAATACCTGCACTCTACCACCATTTGATCAAGGAGGATTTGCTGTGCAGAGCAGCTAAGACACCAACTTCCTTCTTCCATTCTGCTGTAGATGACCCTAATTCTGACAGAAAAGTAGGAAGTCTGTTGCATCTCATTGGCAGAGCCTATGTGCCTAAAGTTACCCAAGACTGCATAGCAAAATCCTGAAAATCTGTTGTTCATTTCCTTAACTTCTCTGTATTTGAATAATAGTGAAAGCACCAATATGTCGGTGGAGAGGTTAACACTGAATCAGAAGGAAGAGCTAAAGTATTCATTCAGAGCATTTGCACACTGATACAGATCACCAAAAGCTGCACTTTGCTGCTGTTTCATCCAGAAAATTTTATCTCCTAAATCAGCATTGGGTACTGAGGTTTTAATTCAGTAAGTAAAACCAAAATTAGGGGATGTTGAAGAGAAGAGATGCATACCACTATGCACATTAAAAAGTAAAGAATTTTTCAATATAGTGGGACCCTGCAGAGCTTCTCCAGGAGTAAGTATCCTTTCATGATTTAGGACTTGGGTAAGAGGTATCCACCCTTGCAGGTACCGAAATATCTTTCAAATAGCATTCACTTTCCAAGGGAGGGGTATCAGTAAATTGAGTGCCATGAAGGGATAATTTGCACAGAAGCATGAAGCATTCTGAGCCAGAAAGTTTCACTGAACTCTCAGCTTTAGATCAACTATGCCAGAAATAAATGGGAATAAACAAACAGATTAGGGAAAAGAAGGCAGAAGAAAGTAATAATCTTTACTGTGAGGAACTGGACAAATGTAAACTGAAAGGGCCTCTGTGTGTAACAAACAGAGACTATAAAAGGAAGACTGTTTAGTGCTAAATCTGTTTTGTGTAGGCTTCTTAAGGAAAAAAAAAATCACACTAACCATCCAAAAACTTTACACTTGGCACGTTTGGTGCAAGGAAGAGAAAGAAACAAGACCCCTAAACTTCCCCACAGCTTGGAAACTAGGGCCTTTTGAGTTAGTAACTTTGCAGGAGAATGAAGCAGTGCTAGAAGGATCACAGCAAATGCTTTTCCTCTGCCAGACTCTCAGCAATGGCCATGCCGAGTCTCAGGAACTCGGCCTTTGCCATGGGATAAGAGATCACTGTGGCAGCACAGTCACCTCCTTTCACAGTTGGAGCCCACGAACCACAAGGGCCCCGCAGAGGGGGAAACCTCAAACTGGCAGTGTCTAATTTGGTTTTGTTTATGTTCCTGTGTTCCCTATTGATCTGCGCGGGGCTTGGAATCAACAGCAAAGACCAGCAACCACCCCAGTAAAAACTGCAGAGGAAAAATAATCTCAGAATGCTTCCTGCTCCATATCAGAAGAGAGCCGGATCTAGCAGCTAGCACTTGGGAAGCGGCCCCAAAGTTCACTTGGTACAAGGCTCCTCACACACAGCATCTCTGTACTGCAAGCTGGGCTTTCTGCTGGATGCTTTATTGTCTTTACAATAAAGCAGGACAGTGTCCATGGAGGTAGCATGTAAACGCCGTAACAAGGTGAAACCAGTTCTCAGTAGAATAAAGGCAATGGGGAAGAGAAAGAGCAGAAGAAAAACAAGGTTGGAAATAATCCTTTGGGAATATTTAACCCTCAAGTGACTATCACCAGAATCTAATTAACAGATACACTGACTCCAAAACAAGACATAGGTGTCTGTCCTCTAATGAGCATAGACTGAATAGTTTCTTAAGTACTTGATAGTCATCAAAACATGCCCCACTGGAGAAGCCTTCACAAGTTTCTCAGAAGAATACAAAGTACCCATCTGCATGGTAAGACATAGTCCTGCTCTCACCACAAATTATCAACATCCAATTTTTCCCACACATCTCAGACTCTTAACTGCTCTCCATAAATTACAATACAGAAAGCACAGCACATCCAGCTGTTAGGAAAGTCCCTTTGCATTTGATTAAAGGGGAAACACGTCAGTTACAAAAGGCAAACAAAAACATACTGCTTGCTGATTCTCCATAAGATACTCATGGGACTACCCCACATCCGTGACCAGGCAGCACGTCCTCCAAAAGATGCACTAAATTTTAAGAGTCTTTTCTCAATAATGACTTCAATGCTGTCAGCATAATTTGCAGGATATACATGTTGGTTATTCTTTAAAAGAAGAGCCCCTGATACCCAGGACACCCTCTCCATATTTCAGCCTATAGAGAAACCAGACTAAGAAATCCTTCTACTGGTATGGACTGCGTTGCCTTTCTGAAACCCCTGGAAGGCTGTATTCTTTCTCCTGTCACATATGCAGAAATTCATTCATCACTGAGCAAACAGCATCAAATGCTGTGCTTTTCAAGCATGTGATATGTGCATTTCCAGCTGTAGTGTAAGAAGTGCCAGCATCTATGTATGCACTAAGGTATGACCATCATTTAACAGATGAATATCCATTTTTTGCACATGAACTGGGATACTTCCTGCCATGGAATAACAAATAAGACTCCCTTTCAGAAAAGAAAGTACTGAAATATCAAAACAATTTAACTAGTCCATGGTGTGCTGCCTGCAGGTGTCTGATACCCATGAAAGCAGGTGAAAGGCAGCATGCTCTGTGATGACCACACCATGCTGCAGCCTTGCTCGAGCTCATGGCCGAGCACTAGCCTGAGTCTGTATCAAAAGCTTCTGAAAGTAATTCTCCTTCCCCCGTTCCAAGCTGTACATGCAGGATACAGAGGTGCTGATTTATAATACTGTAATCTTTCCTATTTGTTCTTTTTCAATTCAAGTTTTTTCTCAGTGCTAAGAGCAATTTATTTTCAACAGCAATGATAACACAGGATAGCTTGCACAGGCACTGGTCTTGCATGGGTTGGTGCAGTCAACTTTCATGCTTCCAGCACCGCCAGGAGCAAGTGCGATGGTTAAACAGCCAGGAGACATCTCTGTCAGTAGGTGGAAAAACCTGCCACACGCAACTGCTCTCAAATAAAAGTTCAAGGTAACTATCAAAGAGGGACAGTACCACTTGGCTACAGCAACAGCCTTTTCCACAATTGACGTTTGTTCCATACCTTCAAAAGACATGATCTCAAGTCATGAATTTTACCACTATAAAATACTAAAACTGGAATTTTTATCACTATAAAATACTTGTGCCTTGTTTACACCTAAAAGTTAGGAGGAAAAGGAGAGAAAAGAACAGATTCTTGTCAATAGGACTGATGCACCCATGATTTCAGAATTACATTCCTGCTTCATCAGGGCATTTCTATCAGCAAGAAAATCTTTGTAACAGCAAGAAAACAACAACCAGCAGCAGGCTGGGAAGATGTAAATCTGGTGATAGACTGCAAAGGAAACAAAAATTAAGCAAATACATATTTCATTTTTCTTTAAACCAAAGATCCATCTTTTCTTTTTTCAAAATGAAGTTGTCACCTCTATGAAAGATTAATCATAACGGTAATTGTATGACATGATTGAAGAAATAATAGGAAAGAGAGGACATGCAAGAGGAATGAAGCCCATCAGCATTCAAATAGAGAAAACCAGAAAAAAGTTCTGGTTGATAATACACGGTTTAACTTCAGAGATGCAAATACTGCTACTAAAACCAAGAAAGGACAGGAAATACATCCTGTAACATGCAATATTTTACTTGGAATACTCAATAATACATAGCAAATTGCATAAGCCTGATCAATACGTCCAAAGTAAGATCTCCTTTACCTAGGCAAGGAATGCACAAAGGCTGAAGAATGACAATAAAAGAAGGACTCAGTTGTTTCAGTAGGGTTTGGTCCAAGCTAAGTCACCAATTAAACAAAGGCACCTTCCTATACATCTGTTGTGTAGGTGATGTTTCTCTGAGACCTGATCTGCTAACTTTGCAGACAAAAACCAAGCTTTTACTACTGTTAGCTCTGCAAAACCAATAGAACCACAGCTGAGCGAGCTGGAATTTTTATTGCTGGCAATGAAGTAAGATTCAGCCAGAAAACAGCTTGATTGTCAAACCCAAATGCGAGAGTTTGAAATATTGGCTGTTAGAAAAATCACCTTTTGACTTGTAAACTAAGCAAAGTTTTATCTGAAAGTGATTGAGAGAGAACAAGTGCAGAATCTCCTGCTGCCGTTTTCACAGTCACTTCTGGAAACAATTCTGCTGTACAATAACAACCCTCTGCCCTCTTCCTTCTCTGCCAGCCCATGCACACCACTTACAGGCGCAACTGGAAGAGCAAGCTAAAGACTGCTACAAGCTCCAACTGTCAGTGAGGTATGTCAAACATATAAGAACAATCCAAGAGGTAAGGAAAGGCAGGCAGCTTCCTGGATGGCCTGCTCCACTCTGCTCTGCCACTGCCCTGCTGTGAGACAGTTTATCCTGTCTTCATAAGACCAAAAAGTGGAAGCACAGAAAACCCCCTTATGGACTTGCTGACCTCCTCATAGAATTCCTGCACAGTAGACTCCCCAACCCTTGTGAGTTAGTCTGCTCCTGGCAGGAACTATACAGGCAGTCCCTATCACACTGCTGGGATACTTTGCTGTCCCACACTGCCCAGAATCCCATGCACTGCCCCAACCACAGAGTCCTTGGACAGGCTGCAGTGAACACACACACACAAAAAAGTGTGAGGTGACTCTGGGCTGCTTCTCCCATTTCCTTAAAGGCTTGATTGCCTCAGGTCTTTGTGAGGGGATTTACATAGCAGGATGGCAAGTATCAAAGTTAGCTCTTAGTTTGCTCAGGGATGGGAAACAGTATAGCTGTATCACTACAGTACTTGGCACACATCAGTGCTGGTGTTTACACAGCTCTCCTGCTGCTGCCACCCAGGCTGGCCTGGTCATTCAAAACTAATTCACATTCCTCTATGTATTATTACTCCACCTCTGCCCTTTAGATACACTGAGAGATATCTTTACTGATCCAGATGAGGAAGGATCAAACTGGAAAAAGCAGATCCCATGAACACAATCCTTTACACCTGGATGCGAGACACGAGTTTCTCCTGCCTCCCTGCAAACAAAAGAACACTGCCACTTCACCCATATCAAGACTTCTTTCTACATCCCAGAAAGCAGTTATTTGATCAGTGCAGCACCAGACTGAGTCAAGGACATGAATTACATGGCAGTGGTTTACATACCTGACTTAATCACAATTTAAAACCTAAATAAATAACTTTTTTTTTTTTTTTTGCCTGGACATTAGGCCTTTCTAAGGTCACCATTCCATTCCAGAAGGAGCTGTCAACCCCCTTACCCATCCTTTGGGGTCTGCCTTCTCAGAACATATGTTGACACTACCCATCCGGGCAGGAAAGAAGAAATTGTTATGAGAAGCTGAAGCTCCAACTTACACCATACTGCTTGAGACCACACTTCTGGATCTCCTACTGTCAAGACCTATTTCAGGTGATTCCAGCACCTCACTTGAGGTTCAAGATCCTATCAAAGAAACCCCAAGTACTTTAATTATTTTCTATCTATTGTTTATTTCCTAACTATTACACCTACCATCTCTAGTACTGAGGCTTCCCTGGGAAGCAGCTGTGCCAGGGCTACTGTCCCACACCCACTGGCCAGCAGGGTCCCAAAGAGAAGGGCAAAGGCAGGGAGGATGCATAGCAGATTGCTCCAGCCAACATCAGACACCACTGGGAACGCTGTGGTTAACTGGTTCCATGGTTTTGTTTCTGATGAAATGTTAGCCAGTATTTTTAATCTAGTTCTGGTTCAGTATATTCCCAAGAGACACACAGTTCAGCAACCACCAAAAAGGTGCCTTGACTTAAAATGTCAGAATACTTTTTATTCTGATAGACCTGTTCATTTGTCTCAGGCTGAATGCAACAGTTTAAGAAAAACACTTTCTACAAAGATATAAATTCATCTGCCTTGTGTCCTTCCAGGGGAGCGCTCCACCTCTGTCCCTCCCATCTGCAGCACACTGCTGTCATAAGCCAGGGCAGCCACAGGCAGGACAATGCTGCTTACGGAGGACTGCTGTTGGAAAACCTCTTTTACCTTAAGACTTGAGGGATTAAAATTAATTTAAAATACGTTTAAATAAAAAACCACAGCCGTTCAAATATATGAAGTGTGCAATATATTATTTAGATATAATAAGATTGATTTTCTTCCTCCAGTTGATAACTTCATTCTGACAGCTTTAGTGTTAATTTTCTCTTCTTATGGTAAGTAACTGGGTAACTGAATACTGGTGTTATCATTAATTATGCCAGCAGATGAACAAGTCCTCTATTACTGAACTAATTACTTGTAATTGCACATGCAACTCTTGCACTTTCCTTATGCATACATAAGAACAAGTTTATGTCTTTTAAAAAACCGTATGTCTTTATCAAGAGTGAATTAACCAAGAGTTTAATTCCTGACAACATCATGGCTGGTTTTATTTTTACAGTTGTACTACGTAAGCACTGAAGTGTACAACAGTCCTATAAACATACAGGAAAACGATCCCTGTCTCAATGAGTTTACATTCTAAGATGGGATTTCTTGTTAGCACTGATTCTTTCCACTTTTCCAGACTGATTATCAAACGCAGTTACAAAAACCTGTACAAAGTGTGTGCTACTGCTGCTAACACAGAGAAGATGTATCATTAAAAAAAACGGAAAATAACCACAGCTCCAGTCACAGACAAAAAGCTCCTATAATTTAGACAAAGCTAAATGAGAATTTTTAAACTAACAACTATGTGTAGTCCTTGCACCACAGTTGCTTATCTGTCACAAAGCAGACAAGCTATACAATGTCCTTGACTGGCCATTATACGTCATTCAAAGTGAATGTTTTTCTATTTGACCATCTTATCTTCCCGTCTGAGCAATGAAACCCACAAGTAAAATATCATCCTAGATCCAGAAAGTCTTTGCCAAGGCACAATGTGATCAATCTCAAGGATTTTTGAAAGAGGAATCTAGTGGTTATAAAAACAATCACTGAAAATACTGATGGCTTTTCCCAAGCAACTCTCTTAGTTTATCTGGGCTATATTTGCTGTGGCTGTGTAAGTTTCTTTTGGGTAATTTCTAATTCTATGATGCTAGCCTTTGCTTGGAAAGGAGTTGTAAGGTTTAGCCCTAAAAGGTGCTATTTTACTAAAAGCAGTTAGAATCAAGCAACTGCTTTCTCTAAAAAGATAAATGTTTTCAAAAAGCAAGTTAATGCTGACCCAAAGAGGTACTCCAAGCGTGAAACAACATCATGTGAGTAACATGAAAATAGGCTGGGGACTCCTGATCCCAGAGCATATGAGGACTGTGCACACCACAGAGACTGAGCTTGCTTAGTTCACCACGCACACACACTGGAGCTTCAACATGGCACCAAAAGACCTCAATAGGCTAAAGCCAATACAGCCCACCCTCCAGGTCTTGGTAGGGATATATCAGACAGGAAAAAATTGACAAAACCAACTAATATAACAGCTCTGAGAAAAACAGTCTTTCCATTAATTCTATGTGCTTCAAGCATCAGCTTGGCCCAGAACATGTGTACAAAGACAGAAGCAAGAGGCTTCACCTCAGAGGCCAGCACACCGCTTTGTTTTACTTGCATAATACCACTTAAATGAAACTTTGTCCCAGCCTCAATGCAATCAAGAAGAGATTCAGGCCTCTCTCAATCTATTCACACTATTCTCAAGAAACTGAAGAGGAACTGCTGGGGGCCAAAACCAGACTGCAGAGTAGGGAGCTACTGATGCAGCTCCATAAGCAAGGCGGCACTCATGGATCACTATTCAGTCATCTCTGTAACGGTCACCAACTCTTCAAGTGCAAAGATGTAAAATAGCAGTTAATTACATTAGAGACACAATGAACATGACCCTTTTTAAAAAAAATGAAATTATGGCTCTTGTTGGGAGTGTATCTGGAGGAACAGTAACAATTTCTTCCACTCAGCCCGTGTCCAAGAGAAAGCTGTCACAAAACTAGCTTGAGCTTCAGTAGTTTGGGAAGCCATTGCAAGATCCCTAGTAAGGGGAAAAATCAATTTCCATTTCAGATCAGAGTTCAGTTCAATCACAACTGTTCATACAGATATTCCCTTTTTACAGCAAGTATCTGAACTGACATGGTTACAAAAATAGATGGGAAATGTCTGATTTTTATTATGAAATTGTCAGCAGCAGCTGAATCATACAAGACAGAGTCCGTGCTCGATGTCATTTATGACAGTCTCTATTCATATTTAAATAACTAAAATACACATCCACAAACTATAATTAAATTATTTACACATTACCTAATTATGCTTTGTGTTATGAAAAACAAAATTGTTTTTTCCCCACAATGTTACTTATTTTGGTTAAGCAACACAAGAACATACCCACAATTTCAAATATCAATGAGGAAAACATTTTAAGCATAGAACAGCATTGCAAGCTTGAAAGCTAATGAAAAACTTTTTTCTAGTATGGCACATTAGAAATTAGTTTTCTGAATTTTAGATGAAATAAGAGAAAAAATGATTTTTTTTGTTTACTTGAGTTTGCAAACACATCTATGAAAACACTCCTCTAATATCAGATTGATTTATATGAATGACATTTTAAGGGCCACTGACCTTGGTGTAAATTATTAAGAGTACACTGTGTGTACTAACTAAAGATTTTTCAGGGAGAGGTCGGTTTACTAGCTATGCTTTTTTGTAAACAGAAGAGATTCTATCATTTCTAGGCTAGTGTTGTATGCCAGTGGGCGGGAAGAAGTTAGACCCTCCTCAAAGACCTTCACCCAACAAAACATTTCATTTAAATAAAAACCAAACTACTGAGAGGAGCTGCTCTGAGTTTCATTAGTGAGAAGATGCATGCTACTTGTGACCCCCAAAAAATACAGATACATGCATATATAAGCATTAGAAACATGAAAATGGCTGTTGAAGATAGAAGGCAATGGCAAAAGGAAGAATAGAGGCTGCAGAAAGAAACTGCAGCTGTGTATAAAGGAACAAGTTAAAGAAAAACTACAGACCACCATGGAAGCCAAAGTAACAAGGTCAAGCAGAAATAGGCAGTAAAATGGCAGCTCTGCTGCAGAAGCAGCTCTGGCATGACAATGTTTGTATCACAAGCTGTCTTTTTGCATTACCAACAAATTGTCACCAAATCACACCTGGTAATTCAGTATCTTCTGTACAATAATAATTTGTCCCATATTCGAGCATGAATCTGGACTAGTTTCATGAGATAATTATTAGATCAAATTTGTTCTAAACAATGTGATCAATTAACTGAGAGTTCAACTTTTTCTCAATAACCTTAACTTGCAGAACACCCAGCCACACACTTACAAGTCTGTTCTGAAGAGCAGTGCGCTACAGTAAAAGCACACAAACAGCAACAGAGGACAAAGGCCATTAACAATCATCTATTTGTCCTAATTCAAGGACTGTTCCCCTCTGTTCTGCTGCCTGGTCTAGCCTACAAAGCCTTGCTGACAAAAAATGCCTTTTCTTACCAAAGGTTTGCAAATCCCCACATTATGATTTCATACCTCAGCCAAACTATTTCCTGTTAAATCTATCTGGCCAAAAGAGGAAAAATTCCAAAAAAGCACCTCTATCATGGCAGCACACAGAGTGCTAGCAGAGTTCCTTGGAGCCCTCACTGTTACAAATTCTCTCTGCAAAGGCATCAGAAAAGCAGGCAAGTGGTTCAGAGACATCAGCTGCCAGAACCTATAACAGTTCAAAGGCTCAACAAGGATGAAAAGAGCGGCATGCGCTGACTCTGTACCAGGTTCTCACTTCGCTTCCATTTCACCTCCACAGTCCTTAAAACCTGGCACAGGTATAACAAGTGTCCTGGGAAACTTTCTCACTGCAAATGGAGGTAATATTAGCAAAGCTGTTTTTGCTGGTGTACTTTATACCAGTTCCTCAACTGAAACAAGCTACTCTAACAAAAGCACATTCCTCCATCCACTACCACTGCATCCATAACAGAGATTTTTCCAGTATAAAATATTATTAAAAACCCAAATCCCTCACTGACATTTCCAGGCTAGGTAACATTCCTTATACAGGCCTGGCCTTGACTGTATCAAGACTTTGCATAAACTAGAAGTGTGTCCTAAGTATAATTCCTCAAGTCAAGAAATACAGGAAAATTTCCTATTGTGGAAGAAGTTACACCACTGTGTTTATTCTCTCAAATGGCAAAACCTGTGCAGCCATGAACACAGCAGTATCAGTATTGCTGCAATTACAGCAGGGCTTTACCCTAGCCACGTCAGTAAGAAATCACCAACGTAAAGAACAGACCATTGCAACATCTGAGGTGAGAGGATGCCTCATCACCTGAGAACCTAGGCAGCTGTTCCTGTAGCAGCTGATGGGATCTTTCAAGATCATGGGCAGCAGAGATTTGAAAATTTCTTTGAAACAGTATTTACTCTTTCTTCAGGCCACGTTGAAGAACCTGGCTTGCTAAGTTGCGGTCAGCAAGCTCAGTCTCCATTGCCTTTAAGCAGGTGTTTCAACAGCTCTCAGACTAGATTTTTCTTTACTATCAGGGGAGAAAGAGGGAAAGGACAAAGCACAAAAATAATTTATAAAGAAACAGATAACAATGTACTATTCTCTCTTTTTAAGTGAGCTGAGTTAACAAGGGATTGCATATGTATGATCATTTAGGGATGGACTATTCCTTAGGGACTGTAGTGATAGGACAAGGGGTAACAGGTTAAAACTTAAACAGGGGAAGTTTAGATTGGATATAAGCAAGAAATTCTCTACTGTAAGGGTGTTGAGGCACTGGAATGGGTTGCCCAAGGAAGTTGTTAATGCTCCATCCCTGGCAGTGTTCAAGGCTGGGCAGAGCCTTGGGTGACATGGTTTAGTGTGAGGTGTCCCTGCCCACGGAAGGGAGGTTGGAACTGGATGATCTTAAGGTCCTTTCCAACCCTAACTATTCTCTGATTTTAACAAAAAAAAAAAAGGGGCAGCAGTACAAGTTGAAACACAGGAGGCTCAGGCTGGAGGTAAGAAGAAGCCTTTTTGCCATGAGGACAGCCCAGTGGTGAGGGTGGTTGGGCTATCTCCTGCGTGTCAGCCCTGGAGTAGGTGAAGCCCTGAGCAGCCTTGTCTGACGCAGTGTTTGAACCCACTTTGACCAGGGGTCTGCAGTTACTTCCAGTCTCATTTATTTTGTGTTCTGTTCTCACTTGATATTTCATGCTTTCTGGAAAGTTTTACATCTTTTTCTAGTAGGAGGTAATAACATCTGCCTTGAGTTATATTATTTGTAAGGAGGTACTGTTTACTACATGGGCAGCTTCTTTCCCTATGACATATATGCTGACCTTTGACACCCGTGTTTATTTTCCTGTTTCTTGTAGCCTTCTCCGGAGCACCGATCAAAAAGTGGCAAATACAGTCAAAAAAGGACTGACAAAACTTGTCCCAAAGTTGAAGCTAAATAAAAATGTAAAAGGAATAGAAGCATTACTGGAGAAATTGACTTCCTAGTGTAAATGAAGCTA
>JANHGB010061173.1:0-13482 GCA_026283785.1 Coracopsis vasa
GCTTTGCACAAGTCCAGGTAGATGACATCAACTGCTCTACCCCTGTCCATCAGTTCCATAGCCCCATCATAGAAGGCTACCAAATTGGTCAGGCAGGATCTCTCCTTAGTGAAGCCGTGCTGGCTGTCACTAAGCACCTTGATGTTTTTCATGTGCCTTAGCATGCCTTCCAGGAGAACCTACTTCAGGATTTTGCCAGGCACAGAGGTGCAACTGACTGGTCTGTAGTTCCCTGGGTCATCTATTTTCCCCTTCTTGAAAATGGGAGTTATATACCCCTTTTTCCAGCCATAGGGAACTTCACCTGACTGCCACTATTTTTCAAATATGATGGACAGTAATTTAAGAACAATTTCTCTGCTACCCTAGAAAGTGTATTTTCGAATGTTATAAAACAAACATTAAGAGCATTTGCCAAGTATACCTGAAGCAGAGAGTTTTGAGTGCCATTTTTTTCTTTCAAATAATCAAAGGATAAGAGAACAAGGCAGACGAAAGGACTGATAGGTATTATCAAGCCATACTATTAAAAAGAATCTTAGTAATTCTTAATTATTTTTAATATTCTTAATTATTCTTAATAATTGTTTAGGTTGTGATAGAAGATGATTGATGTGGTAATGATAATTTGATTGATTGGCTGACACTAAAGGTACACTAAACATGAGGGCTGCAAAGTTAGCTTTATTATTGTAGTAACTTTACAGTTTTAGCATCTTTCTTACTGACCTTTCTTACGTATTTCTTACTAGAAATTGAATCTTATTGCAGACATGTTTTTCTTAGAAAGGATTTTTATCTTTCTGTGCTTACAAAAAGATAAAGATGATAATAGTTTCATAAAAACCTGAAGAGAATCAGTTTCATGCCTGTTTAAAAAGAGCGAAACTCGTCTTCAATGAAGGCAGAAGTCCAAAGTGTAGATACAGAAGAAAAACTAAAAGGGGTTTACAAACTGAAACTGAGATTTTCCGTAAGTTACTCTATTTGTTTAAATCTCATCAATATCTACTTATAGGTTACTTAGATAAACTATTTTTTGGCGCTATTCAAAATTAACATTGCCCAGCATCAAGCAGTTTGCCATTAAATCCAAATGCAAAATCAAGGATGAAATAGGTGTCATGTCTCTGAGACAGACATCAAAGAAGAAAGCTCTGAAGGAAAAAAAAAAAAACAAAAACCCCAAAAAACAAACAGAGAGGAGGTATTAAATGCTACCAGAAGAGAATGTGTGCTTTGTACTGCCTTTGGGAAGCTAGGGTAGACCTTCTTAGATCTTTGATAACCTTGAACCTGTAAAGCTTCCTGTGTTGGCATCTCTGTGACGTTATTTTCCATGCATAGCACAAGTCACTATGTACAAGTGCAGGTGGGGGAGGTCCTTGCAGTCGTGAGGTCTTTTATACATCTTGCTGTGCAGATGTGTGGACTGGCAGGCAGTAGAGGGAGCTGGAGCTCAGCACCTGTGAAATTACAAGACAGCCAGGAGAGCTGGCCTTTTACAATCCACACTTCATTTTTATACTGGAGAAGGCATATAGGGAACTACATGGAAAAACTGTCTTTCTAAATCTTTTTTGCCAGGCCTTTACATGGGACTGTATGGTTACTTGTCTATGATACCTTACCTAGCTCTTTACTATTGAAAATAGATAACCATTTTCACCCAGAATAGATGATGAGCAGAATGATATTACACATAGAAACCGCAAGACCTCAAAAGTAGACATTAAATTTCTTTTAAGAAATATGTACTACTTGCTGTGGTAGTGAACATTATAGAAAGCTATACTAATAAACTGAACAGATCACTCCTAAGGACTTTATTCCATTTTACTTTACAGATTAGCACTTTTTTCAGTACAGTCTTGATGAAGTCTGAAAAATAAAATAAACAAGAACTTTTGTGCAGAAATGGCACAGAATGAGAAGACAAAAAAGTATAAAAATCGACTTATTATCTTGCTTTTATCTGGAACACTGCTGATCCAAAAAGAACTTCTATTAAGGGCAGCCTTTAGGGACAAATTCTGAGTATATAACCTGAATACAAAACACTTAGGATCATGCATATTTATCTCTGTTAATAAAAGAGTGTTCTATTAAATGGCATTCATTTTAAATGGCTGAGTCTCATAAATTGCATGTCTTGAAGTCATAATTAGATCTGTGCTTAGCTGAGACATTTCAGAAGAAGTACTTGAGGGATCAGTAAAATAGAAAAGATACATATCTAAATTTGATGAATAAACCACCTTGTTTCCACTACAACTTTTAAACATATAGTGGGAAGGATGGAATAGAAATATTAATACTAAGGTGAACTTATAGTATGATTCTGAATGTCTAGAACACTGGAGATTTAAAGCAGTAGCTCTCAGTCTCTTTTTATGGTAATTTCATATTTCAAACATAAAAGGAGAATATATCATATTCTGAGAAAGGGAGAACGGCCTGTGAGCCTTTACAGCATTCTCATATTTTAATGCAGCATATTTCTCCACATGAAGGTCCATGCTTTAAAGTGCAATTACTGTCCTGGGAATTATTAAAAAGAAAACAATAAAGCCATAATTTCTTTTTGCCTATACCAAAGTATATCAGGATAAGTACATTCTGACCTGAATTAAAGGAAGTCAAACTGAACTGTGTTGAAGAGTAGCCAAGAATTAAACATAGCATAAGTCTTTTTAGGATATATACAGAGTGAGGATATATACATTTTTAGCAACAAATTAAGCTCTTGAAAATAAGTGTTTTACTTGTAATACCAAGTTCCCTGATATTTTTAAATTACCTTTATTATTTAATGCACCAAAATACCAACTTTTGCATGTACAGTATTACTAAGATATGAAAGTATTATTTCTTATTTCCTTCATGTCAGCAACCAACTAACCAAATGTGTATCCTTGATTCTGAATACAATGATCAGAATATGGATAAATATTAACAGCCGAATAATCTGGCACAAATTTTGCTGTGCTTTTATTTTTTCTTCCTCATGTGAGGAATTTTACCTTTCAAAAAATTAGGAATCTACTCATCCATGTAATTATTCCTATTTAGTTAAAGTAACTTTTATCGTGACTGTTCTGTGAAATCACGATTTTTAGCAGATAATTGAGAGAAAACTTCTAAGGAAAGTAATAATTTATGATCATTTCTATGTTGTTTCATTCAGTCTAACTGTGAAACAACAAAAGAGAATTTGGAGAACAGGAAAAAAAAAGAATTACATAAAATGAAGATACGTTTAGTTCTTTGCCTTTATTAGTTTTTATTGCTGAACTACATAATATAATCCCCTAATTTACTGTTATTTAATCAATGTTGATAGAAACATTGATAGATATAGTAGGGATATGCACTTCTTAATTACCACAAAGCAATCTATTTAATTGCTGGTGGTGTATGAATAATGAAAAGTATTACATTTTTTGCTTATTGAATTTGAGAGTCTCTGATATGCTAACATGGGGGGATTTAATACAGAAAAACATTTCACCTTCTTTGAAACTGGCAACATGTATAGAATAAGATCTATTAAAGTCTTTATTAAAAACAACATTTTAAGCAAAATTTATTAAAGAAAATCTTGAAGATTTCAAACAACTTTTATACTGGGAGCAGACTTGCCAGTTATAGAGAGCGTTAGATTAATGTTTCTAGAAAGGCAACCTTTTGGCAGAAACCTAGCAAATGACTGCAAGAATTATGATAAAAATCTCTAATACTCTAAGCACAAAAGGCAAGAAACCATCCTTATCCACTTATGACAAACTTTACCATATTAGAAATCCTTCTATAAACCATATAGACACCAGAGATTAGCTGCTGTCCTTGATCGAAAATAAGCTTACAACCAAGATATATAAGCAGGACACAGACTCTGCAGAAGTTATTTTAAAATATCCAAATAAGTTTCAATATCCTAAGATAAGATAGAAGTTTTACAACACACAAGGTAACTCTGTACACCATTAGCCCCATTCCTATTGAAGACCACAGAAGAAATCCTACTGGTTTCACTCAGAACTAAATACAAAAGGAGCTGTCTTCTATTGCCTAAAAGGTTTGTGGTAATGAGGAAGAATTATTTCTCCTTTTGAAGGAGGAGGTTGGGATATGGAAAACACTGTAAGTGATCCAGCTCTGACTTCCAAACTAAAATTTTCCTTTTATTTCCATGCTATTTCTTTTTATTTTATTGATAAATGTCTTCTGTGAGTATACATGTGGCTTTCCAAATTGTTCTGGCATCACCACTACAGAGATACAGAGATAATTATCCTGGAGAGGCTCAAAGTTTACTTTGTAGCTCAGGAATTCTCTGCACCAGTTTTCTGTAAGCAAAGCTGCTTTTATTCTGCCTCTCTTGGAAACAATTTTACCACTCTCTTAATCTTATTTCCTTTGTTCTGAATAGAATAAAGATAGAGTCACGGTAGTTCAGGAAAACAGATGGGACATGAAACTCAGGAAAGTACAGGCATGTTTGGAGAAAGAAAGCACTGGAGTTTGACAGGTTTACTGGATTTAACATAAATTAAAAGCAAAAAGATTAAAAGACTTATTTTAAATGATTATTTCAAATATTAAATATCATTCTGGAATAAGTAGAGAGATCTTACATTGAGCGGATTCTTCCTTGCTTGGCTTCATACAGAATCCCCTTTGTGGGATTTTCAGCTGTGCAAAAGGCAGCAGAGGTCAGAGAAGGAAGGAACCCAAAAGTACCATATGTGTGTCTTTAGGACTGACTGTCATTCTTCCAGACTAAAATAGAAATCTCAATAGATAGCTCCAAATGTGTAGTTATGTAACACAACTTGGCAGAACGGGCTAACAGCAGCTGATTGAATTAAGACCATAGAATTTGCCTTGTCTTCTGAAATGAATAATGAACTTAAGATAAAATATGTGTTCAAAACTAAATCATTGAGGAGTACAATGAACTTCACAGAGGATATGAAAACTCAGATTCCAGCTGATTAAGCTCCGCTTCCCTTCTGAAGTAAAAATGATAAAATGTGAATTATCCCAAAGTACCAACTGCTATAACTAGCGTTGTCAGGTCTCAGCCTGTTACACAAAATTAGGGGGAATAAGTGGCCTAGGACTGTATCTGAGCATTTCAAGAGTATGAGATGTAAATTCATTTCAGTATTACGTAATGTTTGAGTGACAATTAATACTGGCTACATAGGGCCTGTCATAAAACAGACTGAAGACATCTATTCAGCCAACTGGTGGTAAACAAGTGTCCACTTTTTTCCAAAACAGGTGGTGCAAGAGTTTTGCATACTTCTGATTGCATATTTGCAAGTAGAGGATATGTAGCTGAATTTCTCTGTTTCTGTAGGAGGTTGTTGCTGGTTTAGGCTATAGAAAAGTGAGTTCATGGAAGGTCTATGCATATGTATTTATCTATATACACGGACCCTTGTATTTTACTATAATGATGCAGCATGCCAAGGTTTAAATGTCATTTGAAAAAAATGTGGATTTATTTTGTCCAATTTGATGTATTCCTAGGACACTGAACTTATCCCAGGTTGTAAACATCAGTGTTTTTTTGTAAAGGTGAACATATTAAGACCTTTTAGTTATTTCTAATTTATAAGAGCAACTTAATAATAAGAACAACTCTGGTATCTAAACTACAGAAAAAATCATATAGTAACAGAAATGGTTTGTGCAGTCAGTGAGATCTATATTGCACTTCTGTGGAATATAACTCTACAGCAAACAGAATAGAGAATTTCTTATGTCATTTGTTCACCTTTTTTGTACCTCACACTGTCTTCTTATTGTTGAAATAGTCCTTTCCTCTTTCTAGGAGGCAGGACTGATGGGACGGGATTTGTGTTAGTATAAGTATGTTTGATTTTAAAGATTTTTCCTAACTATTTAACTGACAGCATAACTAATGAAAGTAAAACATGCAAAGAAAGAACACTATAGTAGTGGGTTTGTTGGGAAAATACTTTGTTTTAAATGCAAAATTTATTAAAAAGCCTGTGTACCGATCAACTAGTGCTTCAGTTACAGGGAATGAACAACTCTTGAAGAACTATTATTAAGATGTGCAACCTCTAGGTACCCAGACAATTTTAACTATCACATAGTTTGTCCTAGAGGAGTCTTCCCAGAGGGGCCCTTAGCGCTGTGTCAGAGGTCTTGTTCCAGTGGTAGGAAATTCTGGCTGTGAGATATTCTTCTGTTTTTTATAGTATTACTTGTAGGGTATCTGGAAATATTGGTAATCATATGAGTACACAGTATTACTCTTTGGTGCATGCCAAAATCTGATCTAATTGCAAGCTGTAATAGATAGCTCCCTTTTCTCAACATGTAGCTTTCCAAACTAGAATGACTAAGCATGACTAATTTAAGATTAAAAAGAGAAATTAGCTAGCACTTATTCATCACAGGTCCAGTGGGATAACCCTGTAGCCTTGTAAGGATTCTTTTTGGAGAGGTTCACTTGACTGATATGGAAATGGTTCTGCTCCCGTATGTGAATCTCTTATTTCAGGAACATTCAACATTAGCAATGTTGTGTACTTACTGTGTTATAATGTGTTATTATTATTTTTTTTTGTAATAGTTAAAATCTTGTCAACTGATTAGTTCATTCTGTGCACTTGCACTTAATCATCCATGTTACCAAATCAGCATGGGTTTTGATTTAAAGAAAGCCAATTATAATCTGTAATTTTAAATTCTATCTTTCTGAATGTTCTGTTTAAGTTACTTTAGTGGAATTACAGTTTTCCTTATTCTCTCTAGACAAAAAGAAGAGAAGCAGCTTTATGAGAGTATTTCTTTCAGGATGCCATCTTTATATTTTAAACTATTTGACACTAAGTATTTACCACTTCTGAAAGAGAGAAAAAATACACATTCTGTTAGACCACACAGCTAGACTTGAAATGACAGCAGTGAGAATACATTTTATGGGTAAAATTTGAGTCTAAACTTTCCCTTTGAAAAGTGTTGGAAGAATATATTAAGATAAGATCAGTCAGTCATCATGCTCAAAACCCCAACAAATTTAGCGGTGAGATTATTCTTCTGTAATTAAGACTAACTCATCTCACACATATAGTAGATGATAAAAAGCTAGCATATGCTGATGCATATAATTCCTGTGATTGAAGCCATAGCTGAACTTGTTTTTCAAACTGTTTTTTAAAGGAAGACCTAGTCAAAGATGAAAATCAAATTCTTTATCTCAGGATACTCCCATTTCATTTCAGGAGATGAAAACAATATTGAAATTGTTCTGTCTTTCAGAAAAGAAAAAAGAAGCTGCCACCAAAGAAGTGGTTAGTGAAGGACTACAGCTCTGCAGTTAGTGAAGAGAAAGATACCAAATGATTTTCACCCTAAAAGCACAGATTTTAATGCTTTAATTAAAAAAAAAAATATCAGTTTTTCATTGTCTGGAATTACTCTAACTCCAGATTTACAAAGGATACAAAGAGAAGTAGACGTATATTTATGCATTTTTCTGCCTTAGAGCAACAATGCTTAATTTTTAAATGAAAAATTGGAAGTGAAAAGTAGACATAAGGAAATGTAGCATGATCTTTATGATAGCAGAGTTCTCTACATGGTGAAATTTGTGTTAGCATTATCAATAGGTATTCAGGAGCTGAATGGGGATAACTAAGAGTGATCTTGGATGGCTGCACTTCCGTAGCTCTGCAGAGTGGCAGGAAATGTCTAGGAGCCTGTAGGTTTGCTTTTCATGGGAACAAAACAGAATTATCAGTAAAACAGATTAGCAGCAAATCCAATTCATTTTCTCTTTTCAGTCTCCTCAACTGTGTGCCTTTACCCAGGAGGATACCACCTTATTCTTTCCACTGTTATGTTAAGTCATTCTTACACTGTGAAGTGCTGTGGCTCCTCTGCCCTGTGATTCCACATTAGCAGCCTGTGCTCTGCAAACCAGCACTACATCAGTGCATGGTATGAAAGACAGAAAGTAAACCTGTACCATTACTTCCAGGCTAGCTCAACTGAGGCTCTAAGCCTATTATTTGAGACTTTCTTGATGCAGACTCATTTGACCTTATGCTTTGTCACCTTGCATGTAGAAAGAGAAGATAACATATAGGCAGTGTCTTTTCTTAGGAATTTAGTCCCATCTTTGGGGGAAGTATTTTGCCTCATAACTTTTTACTGGAGATCAAGGAGAGATCAAATTCCTCTATTCTGTACAAAGTTTATTTGAAAAGAACCTCACTTTCATCAGCCATCTCATTTACTATATTTGTCTGCATGTCTTCCTAGTTTTGTCTTTGTTTCATTGAAAAAATCTGAAAGATAATAGTAAATAATAGTGTCACCCAGTGACACTTCCATAACAGTAATGTATTTTTTTCTGCTTCACTGTGAGCTAGATTCATATTTTAAAGTACTTGCTGATTATTATTACGGTAATCTGAGTTTGAACTCAAAAAAACCAGATCAGTTTCTTCTCCTGTGTTGTTGAAAATGTTGTGGGATTAATTGCAAATTGTGTAGTTCAGTGAATCTCATTTGAAAAACCTGACAGTGCTCCACAGACTTCAATGGTGCTGGTTCCCACTTTACCTGCCCTCTCTGAAAATTGCTACTTTCACTCTCCCATAAAAGTTCAATGTTTCCTATCATAAATTTCAAGAGAAGCTTGGAGCCTAATTTTGTAATGTACCGATGCCTTACCAGTAAGACTAGCCCCTTTAATAGTGAATGAATGACTGATTTAAGCACTTTAAGATCTATTACAAGCCTTCACTATATAATTATTTGCTTATTTGTTATTCTAGGAATTTCTAGAGGTCTTAAAGGTAATTTGTTTCTGTTGGGTAGGATTATTCATTATCCCCTCAAGACAAAAACATCCTAATTATTTTTTTCCTGTTAAATATTAATCTGGAGGAAGATACTTCTAGACAATGCAACACCTAAAGTTTAGCTGCTGCTTAGTTGTGCCTATGCGTATAATATACTTGCAGATACTTCACTAAGAGAAAATCATTGTCATTGGAAACACCTGTTGTGAACCCTGAACTCAGAACACATTATGTTGCAGCTATAAAAACATGGTCTTTTTTTACTCTACAGTACGTTTAGTTTTTAATTCTGGTTGTTATGTCATAAGCTTTGCCAAAATTCTTCCTTTACTAGTAGTTAATGATTTGAATCAGCCTGCTGGGTAATGTGCTTGGAGTTCTTAATACCTATTTTTGTCCACTCACATAATTACTCTTTTATCTAGAGTTTAATGGAACATTTCAATATTTAATTAAAACTGTGTAAAATGATTACTATTTTGATCAAACCTGGGTTTCGAACCAACCAATTTGTCGACATGAGCTCAGCATGTCTTTCTATTAAAAACCTTCATTAAGGTCACATCTGCTTCCCATGACTCCATCAAAAATGGCCTTGCTTTATGACCGCATCTTTCAGTAAAAAGGCCCTTCAAAAGTGTTTAAAATTGAATCCTTTGTCTACGGAATATTTCCAAACTGGGGATATGCAGATCACTTTAAGTCAATATACAGCTCACTGCACAGCCAAAAGTCACTGTAGCTACTGAAGTTACCTACTACTCTTGCTTCTTGTGTTAGACAAAAGGAAATTTTAGAGGACTAACAGTAAACTTTAAGCTCTATCCTACCTTTTTTGAGAGCATCAGGACATAACTATGGGACTAAAAGACCCTGCTATTATACCACATAAATCTCCTCTGTTAGCCTTTAAAGGTTAGAAATTGCATAAAATGTAATATAAGTATCACTGGTGTGCTAATATATCCTAGAATGTGCATGAAAGGAAAAATTTGCACTCATTCAACTCAGATTTTATCTACACATGACTTAAGCTCTTCAGAAAAATAGCTGGAAAAATCACACAAAACAGCCTTAAAGCAGCTACATAGTTCTACTTGAGGTCCTACATAGCTCTGATTCTCATCATTACCTTCTGGTACGAAAGTTAGAAACAAATCACCTTTTCTTCTCCCCTCTTTAAACTCTGCCAGCCCTGCTTTCACCATTCATTTACAAGCTATTACTTATACTGGAGCACGTGGATAATCAGTATCATGCTATTCTTTTTTACAGGTTCAAAGAGAAGTAAAATTATTCCCATTCCAAGATCTTCATGTCTCTATTTATGCTAGCAATCTGAAAAGTTAAGGGTGGGTGGACTTTGACAGTTCTCTTCTGTCCCAAGATGTACATTTACAAAAGTAAATGGATACTGCATTAATTGGTAATTACTCAGAACTGAATGAAAAGGGAATTTTATATGAAATAAGACTTCATCACTGTCACCTTACTTATTACATCATTGTGTGGTTACAGGACTTTCTTGGACATCCCAGTATATTGAAGTCCCAGGTTGGCTGAAATCACATCATTTTTCTAAAAAATGTCCTTAAAACTACACCTGAATCACATGCAAGTGACAATATAGACTAAAGTTCAGAAAACTACAGAGAACTGTGTACGAAGTTGAGTGTTACTGTTGCCAGTTTCTGCTATTCCTAGTCAATGCTGGTGAAGAAAAACCAGATCTGGCTGTTAATGTGTGTTCTGTGTCTCAATATACAAACTATCAACCTTGTCTAAAATCCAGGAAAAAAGGAAAAAAAGTCAAACCAAAACCATTTGAACAGGATTGCAGACTTGGCCTGGTGATGCAAAGATCCTGGCAATGTTTTTGCACAGAAAATGTTGCCATAGATTCAAATTATGCAAAAGGATAAATTTGTGTTGGTAGGCACAGAGCTGAAGAACTGCAGGTGACAAGCACCATAGGCTCTTGCCCTGGGCCCAACATTAAGTATTTTGTGTATTCATGTGTTTTATGATGAATGGTTATCAAGAACAGACAGAATTGCAAAGGTGTTAAGTCAGTGCTTGGTCTTACATTCAGACAATTGATGCTTGACAGTGTGTCTGATTATACATGAACTAAATGATGCAATAATATATGTGAAAGTCACTTAGGCTTGCATGATATGCCTGTTGAAATTTGTACACTGTGCTTGCACCAGTTTTTCTCATATTTAATATTAAGGTTACTCTTGCAGGAGTTTAAACATTAAATGATTGTCAGGATACACAAGGGTAAAAAAGATATATCACAATAGGGATCCCTTCTCTGATTTTGAAAGATGAGATTTTCTGGTGTTGTCCCCAACCAAATATGTTTCATTAGGGATTTAATTTTCTTTTTTTCAATAAATGTCTGTAGTCACCCAATTGACTCTTCAAGATTCTTGATTCAAAATATCAAATATTGAGCCTTCTCAAAGCAAGAAAGGTCTACGAGCTTTTCAGTAGACTGAATTGCTTGTTTGCATTCAGCTTTGGACTAACAAACACTGAAGTTATGAATCAGCCCCTGGAGGACAGCTCATTACCTCTTCCAAATGTATTCACAGAACTTCAGTTCTGTTTGTTCATGTACTAATTCACCTTGAAAAATTTTGAATAATTCTAACAGCAAACTTGA
This sequence comes from Coracopsis vasa, assembly GCA_026283785.1. NCBI lineage: Eukaryota > Metazoa > Chordata > Aves > Psittaciformes > Psittacidae > Coracopsis > Coracopsis vasa. Next base: position 11,530 of record JANHGB010061173.1, read on the forward strand.
TGAGGTAACTCCTAGAAGACTAGAATTTGTCTTGTTTGGGTTATGGGAAAAAAAAAAGACAGTATCTAACATTCTATAAAATAAAAAAATTAAAACCTTTTTGGGCTTATCATGCTTTTCAGAAATGTGAAAACTTCATCTTGTATGAAAATTGTATGAATAAGACGGAAGTATTCCAGTGAAGATCACAACTAAATCTATTCTGTCATACGTGATGCCAGATGACCAGTAAAAAGTCATGTAGCATCTGGAATGCTTGCCCATGAAGGCTTATTCAGAATAGTGGGGGATTTTGGTTAAGTAATACACTGATGACAAACACATTATATCAAAAGGGACCGTGAAAGAATAAATGCAGTTGTTTAAGAAAACATTTCAAAGGCATACAGTAACAGGATAAGGGGCAATGGCTTTAAACGGAAAGGGGTGGATTTAGATTAGATATTAAGAAAAGATTCTTTAAGGGTGGTGAGACAGTGGAACAGGTTGCCCTGACAAGTTGTGGGTGCCCCATCCCTGGCAGTGTTCCAGGCCAGGTTGTATGAGGCTTTGAGCAATCTGGTTTAACAGAAGGTGTCCCTGCTATTGGGTGGGAAATAAGGTCTCTTCCAACCCCAATCATTCTATTATTTTATTATGATGATTCTATGACATCTTAAAGGCATGTTCGCTTTGAATACACATTAACACCCAGCTTCTGGGAGTTTTTGCTCAAAAGCAGACCTTAGGCAGCAATGAAGCCTAGGATGGCAGAAAGCATACATTTCTTCAGAGAGCATACATACAGGCAGTATGCCAGAAGAGCATACAATCGAAAAATACCCTGCTCATACCCTGGGTAGTGCTGTAAATTCAACAATAAAAATATACAGTTATTTGTTCACTTTTGAGCAGGCATGAGTCACCTCTTCCTTATGACGCTGTGATCCTCAACAGTAAATTGAGGCATTTTTTGCCAAATAATCCTCTACAATCTGACAGATAAGCACTGCCAAACTCTAGCAGATCAGTACTGCGTATTCAGCTAGGGCAGTGTAAATATTTCATATATTAAAGTAACTATCATAGTTGATAAACTCATGGGAATTCTTACTTATAAATTACTGTACTAGGTAGCAATCATAAGTAATTTACCACTGATATCATAGACTAATAATTTCAGTTCCTACTGTAACATTAAAAAGTAGACTTGCGGAAAATGTAAAGTACAAGACATTTCTACTATTTCAGGGTAGTTTTTGTGGTAACACTGTCTTTATCCTTGGGCAGAACATATTTCAAATTAAAATTTGCAAGTAGACATGGTTAGGAATTCTTTTGGTGATGCAATTTCCAGTAAATTCTCAGAAAACAAGGGGTTTTTAAACAGAAATATTTTCATGAAAATGTGTAGGGTAGTAGTAGAAATATTATCTGGAGATATTTTTCTGTCCTCTTTGAAAATGTTGGTCGAAGAAAAGGCACCTATCCAATCTTTTCAATTCACTACGACATCCAGATCTTCATTAATTCAGATAAGTATCTATACTGTCAAACTAATTGGGATCAGATACTATTTGCGAGCTGTCCTCAAAGTCGCCCATGCATAATATACTTATCTGATCCCAGGCTAACATCGCTGAAGCAGCCCTAGCATTTTCTGAGCTGATCATGAAGTTAATTCCCTGGTAACATGAATGTAAATTGATTGATTGATTGATGGCTTGGCTTCGCGAACAAAGATTTGGGAAGGGCTTCACCCACGCTTACTACAAGGGTGATGATGACTAAAAGGGGCAGTGTGGGATAGGCAAATCCGGGTGGACAAAAGGCTGTTTGGTCATTCAGGATGTTGCCGAACAAGACTGTCAAGTCCTGGGTCAGTCTCGAGCGACCAAATGTCCTGAACCGCCTGCATGCAGGGTTGGGTCTGCGGCTCCCAGTGCACCTTATCACCTGCCGTTTCGTCCCTCG
>JANHGB010061175.1:0-65709 GCA_026283785.1 Coracopsis vasa
GTTAGAGGGGTTTTATGGGGACAGGGACACTGAGATTCTCATTTTCTTTGGATTTAGAGAAAGTGAGCAGAAAAATCAAAACATTATTAGTTTAGTGGATTCCTTCATGAAGCTATTACAGCTATCAAATATTGCAATTCTGATAACAAATCGATTTGTTTTGCTGTAACATCAGATCTGGTCTTGCTGGAATGAGATTGTTGTTGCTCCTGCTGCTACATACTGATGCATAATTACTAGTGATTTTTATTAACAAGGACAAAAAATGAGCTTGGAGCTTTCCCAGTGACCAGACTGAAAGGAACACACACAGAAATATTTTTACTATAGTAGTATGTAAAGATCTCAGTACTCATGATGGTCTCATTATGCCAGAGGTTTGCTAGCACACTGAGACAGTGCTCCAGATCCAAAAAAGAAACAGGATGAACAGAGGACACAGAAAGGGGAAGAAAAAGAGGTAGAGATGCATATGTTGATGCCACAGAGCCACAGTTTGATAGGCAAGATGCTTTACAAATAAAGATGGCATTTCAACACTACTTCAATGAGCTGGGAGTTTATCTTGTGCTTGCAAGATGACATGAGCTATCATCTCACTGAAAAGCAATACCTTTGGCAGCATAAAAGATGTAAATAAAGAGGACAAGGAAGAGAAAATTCAAGCAGCTTTGTCCTCTAAAAGCTAGCCTAGAGGAAGGAGAGACCTTCAACTTCAACAAACATGTATCAGGGTGACACAGTGTCTGATGCTGTAGGCTTCCCTGTGGCACAGGGATTTCCCAGGGCATCTGCAGCACTCAGAGCACTGTTCCTTTGACATCACCAGGATTTGAGGGACAAACCTCAGAGCTGGCTTGCACAGTGGATTCCTGTGTCCATCAGAAAACTTTGGTGATCTTTTGGCCTTTTAACACAGACAGAATAAAGTAGCCAGATCAAGGACAAGAGATCTAAGCAGCTACTGCAGATGGGAAAGTTGAAGGCATAACTCTATAGTGCCTACATCTTACAATGACCACGGACCAATTCCACACATGCCAAATTGAAAGCCATTTAACCATTAGTTTGACTCAGAAATAGAGTTGATCACCTATGCTACGTTGTAATGCATGCAGCATATGAACTTGACATGGCAGCACAGACATCTTTCCTTCCTCAGTCTGTGAAAAATACTCTAATATGGATTCATGCTTTTCACCATAATTTTAATCCAGAACAATCATTTTGCTACTGAGGGAAAAAACAACAAAACAACAACAAAACCCAAATACACCAGCACCCAAAACCTCCCCCCAAAATACCCGATATATCCACAAAACAAAATCTTAAGTCCCATGTGTGCTTTGTCTAACCTTGCCACGATACCTGCCTTCCTTTAAGGGTGACAGAGATCTCTGACCAAATCCAACAGGATACACAACATCCCCAGCTTCCTGCCATATTCCACTATCAAATCACTTTACTCTTAGTCCAAATGCTCCTCTCCATACTTGCACAAATCATAATCCATTTGCCATGCTGGAATTTAAATACACAATTCTGGCAGAAGTAAGAGAAGAATTTACCCAAGCTGTGTGACAGAAAGCATCATAACCACAACTGATGTGTAAAGAGGCCATCTCATGTTCTCTCATTCACATTTACCAGAAGTTTCTCACGCCTGTCAATCTTGTTTTGATTAAAACATCTTTCAAGGCAGTCCCTCTTGCATTTGTAAATGAATCCTTTAAATACACAAATCTCTCACTGATGCCAATAGTCCACTTAAGCACATCTCCTCTGTGGAATTCTCTGTAAGCTCTGAAACAACCAGCAGCCATGATAACACAGTAAAAAAAACCCAAAACAAACAGAAAAACAACAACAAACAAACAAAAAAAACCCCACAGGGCAGTTCTTCTTCAAGTTCTTTTGAGACTAAACAAAGGATCAGATAGATTAATAACCAAAACAGAATAGGAAGTGCCACATCAGGGAAGATTAATTGGATTATGCCCAGGTTATACAGCTGATTGCTGGGGAGAAAAATTGCTGGGAACATTCCTCCTGCTCTGGCTTCTGCAACTAGACAGACAACTCTTAAAAACATTTCTACAGGTTTCTACAGAGATGGATCCACGAGTCTGAGCACAAGGTGAGTGCCAGAAAAGTTGTTTAAAAAATAATAAATAAATAAGCCAACTTCGTCAAACTCTGTTCTGGAAGAGATCATAAAGTAAAAATAATAAGGGTATGCTCCTCGAGAAAATATTGCTGATCACAACACATGGGAGTAGGAGATGGGACCTCACCTGGAGCTACATCTAAGAACGGACTCTGGCACCATGAAGGAGGATTCAGCACAAGCACCTAATTCTGTAATTTAGATTAAAACTACTTGACTGGGGCCCAGTTCAGGAGATGCCTCAGTTCAGTCACTGCTTACCTCTTCTTCCTAAAACATTTCCCTGGCAGCTAAAGCTGTGATGTTCCAGACTCCCAGGATAGTCCCAAACAGCACAGGGAGGTATATGACTATGTTCACCATCCTATGGTAACCCGCTCATACACCAGGACATCATACAAATAACACAAAAATGTGTCACCAAATTATTTCTTTTCAGGCAATGCAGGCTCTTGGGTCTCAAATCCAGTCCAAATGTCAGGCAGACATTAAGGCTCTTATATCAGGTTACTGACAAAATTTAATCACTTAAATTAGGTGTTAAAGCTAATTTGCAGAATAAAATCGTATTATTCTGTCACAAGCATGGGGGTTTATTGGTGGCCAGAGGAAACAGTGAAGGAACCTTATTTTGCTGGAATCACATAGGGCCTGGAAAGTGCCAACAAAGACTGTGTTTCAGACTTCTGCATACCTGAGCAGAAGACAGACCCAATACCATCTCCAGTGCAACTTCAACTGATCCAAACTCATGGCTGATGATTCTCTGGAAACTGTTTTTTTCTGCAAGATATTGATTTATTAACTCAAAACCTAATATTAAAAAATAAATAAATAAAAGAATAAATAAAATTAAGTAGAAGCTCCCTAGGACTTTGCAAGAGATTAACAAAGTGGATTTTCCTGTTCCCACTAATTCCAATCATGATCAACTTTCCAATGAGTAATTAAAAGAATACTGTATAGAAAGGGAGATATTCACAAATTTTTCCTGGTATTGATTATTGTCCAGACAAGGATTTCTTGCCATAGGTCCAAGACCTTCAATTAATTGAATCACCAACATTTCAGTGACTGCCAGACACTTCAACTTTCAGAAATCAACAGTCTGCAATAAAACTGCATTTTGCTGGGGAGATTCTGGCTCCCCAGAATCACAGAGATCTTTGTGAGAAAATTTTATTAAGTGGCTCTTTATACTGATTAAAAAAAATTGATCAGTGGGTGTCTGTGACTGAGACCACTAATGGAAATACTATCACAATCCATTCCAACAGCTTCAGCTACAGCAGAGACACCAGAGCTAAATAATCAGCTCACAATATTCCCCATCTCTCCTTCACAGGTTACTGCGTAGTACAATAATTGTGTGTCCTTACTTGTACAACCCACCTTGTCTGTGTCGTTTGCATGAAGGCAGTTACAGAGGGTAACATGACTCAAGTGGTGGTCTCAGTCAGCCTTGGCAAGATGTGCTTTGCATGTACGTTAGGACTAAAGGGGTGGAAAAATTAATGGCATAAAAACCCAAGCTGTCCCTTTTAAGCACCACTCCAAAACAGCACAGTGACATGCCTCAGAGATGTAGTGATTAGATTATCACTAGAGAATATGGTATTAGTTTGGGGATTTTGGCAGACATCATTATTTCCTTTATGACAGCAGTTAAAGAGCCCAAATCATGCACTGTGAGACTTGAGATGGTGATTATACAGAAAAAAGGAAGAAGAAAAATCCCCACCCAGGGAGTTTACATTCTAAATGATACTCAGGTACACTAATTATTAGGTTGCCTGACATTTAATCAATCACTGAACAATTTAAATGCTTGACAGAAATGAAATATCTGTCTTTGATTTATGTATGAGCAGGTTTCTAACAGCAAAAACTTAAAAGTCTATAAACCAATTATTATTCCCATTACCTCATCCTGAGTGACTCTCTGGGATGATAAAGCCCATCTTATTTGGACTTATTGCTGAGAAATAGACTTCTAAGGCATAAAGTTCTCCAGATGGATGCTTTTGGAGAATTAGTTGAATAAGAGAGATTTAATCCATGCAAAAGTCAGTATACTTAAATACATGATGAACATAAAAAACTCACTGCTAATCCAAAATGACAGATACTAATAGGGTACTTAATGGATTAATAGCTAGCATGCTATGTTGCTAGGACCATGCTGTTTATTTCAATCATGTGCTAGAACTGATGCAGAAAATAAACTCAGTCCCTTAGGCATATTTAATTCAAGTGGACAAAAATGCCTGTACACCTAAGCAGGCAACTGAACCTGTAAGTTTATCTTTAAGATGCCATATTCCTTCAAGCTCTTGAGAAAAAAGTCATAAATCCATTTTGGCTGCACGTGGGGGTTTTGCTGGTTTTCATTGCACTACCTTTTAGCAAAGTGATTTTTTCAGCTTTATAGCACTGTCTCCTTAGGTCTTAATTAATACCATGCACAGGTGGCATGCAGGATAACCACAGTAAATCACACAAAGGATTATGAGTCTCTGAAGAACTGTTATTAAAGATAGTCACATCATAAAACAGGCTAGAAGGATGAGAGTGTCACACACTACCCATTTCAACTGGAACTTTTCATGTCTGAAATCTTTCCTTCTACAGAAGGAATCAAACATATTTAGCCAGAGGCCCAACCCACTGAAAAAAAAAAAAAAAGGGAAGACAGACAAAAATGTATGAAAAAATTCTGTCTCACACTTTCTGTGACTCGAGGTGCAACAAATAGTGTACTTGATGAACACATGATATCCCTCATACTCCTAGTGTATTTTTGCAATTGCTGTTTTGAAGAAGGTAGCATCAGGCTCCTAACAGCTAGCCTCTGAAATCCCCCTAACTATGTGGCATCAGAAGTTGCAAGGGCTTGGTAGGTAAAAAGTAGAAGGCGAAGTTACTTTCTGTGATTAACAAATATCCACCCCTCCTTTTCTCTGAATGTGCATTAGTCTGGATTCCAAATGTAGACTTCATGACTTAGGTTGCATGTTTTCCTATGGTCACACACTACAGAAAATATTTAGGATGGTAATTTTTTCCAAACTGACAATCTGCTCACTGCTAGAACTGTAGTATGACAGACTCCTCCAGAAAGGCAGACTGAAGCAGATATTGTGAGATCTTCCATATTTAAAGGACTAAATCAGGTTTCACATGCATTTTGAAGATGGATTAATGGGAGGTTGCTAAATGCACATCGGTGTGCTCTTGGGAAGCTGTATGGATCAGGCTCTTTAGGCTGCCCTGCTCCCTGGCAGACTGTTCTCACCAACTCTACAAGTCCTTGGGAAAATAGGCAAAAAATAACTTCTCTTTGCTTTTCTAAGTACCATTTCAAATCTCCTGTTCCCAAGGGATATTTCTCATTCTGCTAAGAAACTTTGTCCTTGAAACCAGACGACCTCCCACGCAGTGGGAATTTCTGTTTTAGCACACTAAGCAGTACTAAAGCAGTAACACTAAAAGATGCACTGAACATTGAAACAAAGAAAAGCCAATGATAACAATGACCCACAAACTCTGTCCTCAAAAGCTATCATTGTAAGCAGAATGAGCAATCATAGCAACACACCAAAAATTCATCTACCTCAGTTTTCTGTGTCAGCAGTGGTAAGCAGAAAATTCACAGGAGGAAACTAGCAAAAGCACAAGCATACAGTGGTCCTTTTACCATTTACCTTGCCACATTCTAGCAACCAGATGGTCACGGACTTCCTGAGCCAGAGGCTGTGCCTATGTCTGAACTACTCAACAGACTTTTCTACTATGAATTTGTTTAATAATTCAAAATGTTTCACTTTTCATTGGAGAAACTGAAGTGTAAGAAGTAAAGGCCACATCTACATTTGTACTATTTCAACTTTTATGATTCTGTACTTATGGTAACCACTTGTGCAACCCTCGTATGCTGCCAGTTGTACCTTTTAAAACCATAGCATCATTTAGGTTGGAAAAGACCTTTAAGATCATTGAGTACAAAGAAATATGCTGAAGTAACACTCACAAAGCCTTCTGGAGTGTCACAGTTTGATATAGCTACAGGAGATGCTTCCTAACTATAGACAAGGTATGTTTGATTTGTCCAGGGTCATGTTGGAGATTTACGGTATGTTAAGGAATCAACCATTTTTTTTCTTGAGTACTAGTATTCTGCATTGACTGTCAAATCACGTTTCCTTTTCACCCATCATTGGAAAGTGAGTTACAGCATCATAAACAAAACCAGCAGAACATGATCACACTGTCATGCAAAGGAGAATGAAAATGAAAACCTCTTGTCTTTCATCAACAGAAACAAAACAACAGTAAGCAAACAAGTAAGCAAGGAACCATTAGGGAGTCAGGGATGCTGCTTTCCTGAGCTTACATTCCTCTTGGCAGTTTTTTTTTTGTTGGTTTTAAACTGAATACTTCATTCACTAAGAAAAACTGACTATCTGCCAATTTCATAGTATGGAAGCAAACAACCTCTCTGCTTACATTGAGAAAACAGAGAAGGCAAGTAAGTAGGCAGAAAATGTTTTAAGACAGTGTCATGAAAGTTCAGGTATGAGCAAGAGCAAAGAAAGCTCAGTTTTTAGATGAGTGGAAAAAAAGGAATTTCTCACTATAGAGAGGCATAGTGATGTAAAGGTATTATAAAACACATTGGAGTTTTCTGTCAGCAGATGAGTATGAGAAAACAAAAGCAAAGATATTCGGGAAAGCTTTTTTTATCAGCTGGCTATACAACTGAAGGAAATTAGCAAGAATTGCTAGTAAAATAAAAAATAAACTGACAAAAACCTCAAAGGCAGAAAATATCATAGACAATCTTACCTCACAAAGAGTTCAGATTTTTAACAGATTTAATTTTAATCTAAATTTTAATTTAAGAGTTTTTAATTTAATTTTTTTTAGCAGATTTAATCATCATTCTAGAAGAAAAACAAATTTCAATAATTTGCGTACTAATATTTTGGAGCTGAAACAAACACACATACTCCTAAGCAGATTTTAGCAGTACTGCACCCAGGTATTTATAATTAAAGGATTCTGGAAGCAAACTGTACCACTTGAAATACTAGATGCAAAATATATTGCATCTTTGCAATAGATTTCAATCTCCCTGTGCATCCAGTGTTTCTCTGTACATGGACAATGATTGTCTAACACAGTGATTGGTGTCTAAAAGCTGAGCTCTAGAAAGACACATTCTTTGACTTGAAAGCTAAATAACACTGTTTTTTCCAAGAAGCTTTGCACTTTTATCAGTATATAAACAGCCTCCCAAACAAAATGTAATTGGTTTACGGAGAGCTTCCAGGTAAAACTATAACAAATTCCAACCATGCACTTGAAAAGTCATAATTTTCTGCTGCCCCATGATCTGGTGCAAACCATAGCACTAATCAAATACAAAACCCTAATTTTGTAATTTCTGGTTAATAAAAAACCCATCATATTCCAGCAAAAGTTTTCAGAAAATATCCTTTGTGGTGCTACTCAGGAATCTATTTCTCCTTGATATCCAGAAACTAGGTAACAGTTCTTACAGTATTCCTGAAGGACATATTTCAATCATGAGTGAGTAAAAGCACATTTTGGAATTTGCTGTCTGGTCATATCACAGAAACTCTGCACCCATCCAGCTGGGTTTTCACTAGGTGCAGTGAGGCAGACAGGAGACGGTGTGCAGAGGCCCAGGACAGTCCAACAACAGAGAGGTTTCGGTTAAACAGTAGATTGCTGCTTGGTTTTCCTATACATAAAATGAGGACAAGTTCTGCCAAAACTAAGGCAGCCTGTTTCTTGAATCACACCTTCTAGACCCCAAGTGCGAACAGTCCTACTTGACTGCTAACCCACCTACAGGCATTCATTACAAAAGGTATGGAAGGAAGAAAATAAGTTTGAACAGGCATCTATTTTTGCAAATCTAATCTTACTGCAGCTCTTTTGCAAGATTTTGCCTACTTTTTACCCTTGATCCCTAAATGATCTCATAAAAGAAGATATATTCCTTTGCCTGCTTCACTGATATACCATCTTTTATTTGTATAAACACATAAGAAACAAACACACGCTCTTTGCTGGGTGATCAAACTCATCCTTTCCCTTCCCAAAAAGCCGTTTGCTGAAGTGACACAGCACCAGTTGTACCATCACACCATCTCAGGAAGGAAATTGGCAGGTACAGCTCTTCTTCAGTGATAATCTACTCTCACAAAGATTACACTCTGATTAGGAAGTGCTGACTAGGTTTCTAAAGAAATTTTTTCCAAACTGTCAATTAAATGCAGCCTGAGTTTATTGCAATTTTCACAAAACTAGCACGAATTGGTTTCATCAGCTTTGTTCACTCTCACAGCCCTTCTTCTGGTTTGGGTTCTGGCCAGGGATGAGAAACAACAGCAGCAAAATTGCCATAATGGGGCAAAATGTTCTTCTTGCTGAATTTATAATACGCAAGTGTTCATTATCTCAGTCACTTTCACTCTCTGAATGAGCAGTCTCTACCAGACCGTACCAAACTCCTATAATTCTAATTTCTCTTTATTTAGGGAAAGCCCTGGGATACAACACCAAACTACGGCTCCAAAACTCCCTCTGAGATTTTAAATGCAGGGACAAGGAAGAGAATTTTTCTATTACTTCCTGATTGCTTTTAAAAGCAATTTAAAAGCATCAAATTGTATCTGTTACTGATTCCCACAGAGAAGAGGAAATCACTGGCTCTACAGTCCTCCTTTCCTCTCTTTTGGTAAGGTAGCAGCCGTTGCAAGAGTGATTATGTATCCCTCGCCTTCAGAGGGTTAGGCAATGCTAACAGCTCTCCTATGTAAAAGAGTGGAGCAACAGTCTGCTTAGAAAGCTGGGACACCCAATATATCTTTACATTTCAAGTCTGTAGGCATCGTGAACTCATGATATCTGCCACTCCAAGTAACACCATGGAATTTCACTTACTGACCCCATAACTTATTAGTGAACCAAGAAATATATTATTGAAAAAAAAAAGAAAAAGAAAACCAAAAAAAAACCCAAAAAAACCCACCACCAACAACAAAATCCCAAAAACCAAAACCAGCCCTGACTTTGATTTGAGATTTTTTTTTTCCAATGGACAATCTTTTATTATCCTTTCTTAAGTTCTGTTTCTGAATACCCTCAAGTCCTCAAACTCATTCCCTTCATTCCTCTAACATGAAATTGTCTCTCTCTATATACTGACATACCTGTGCCTTGACAGAGTTTTTCTGTTTCATCTCCACACTACAATTCCAGTCAACAACACTTTCATGTTGTTGTTAGGGCACCAGCTAGCCATGCTCTCAGCTCTGCCAGCTGAACATTACGCTGTTTTCTTCTGCTTTGTCTAGAAAAGCTGGTGATGGACCAGAAACTGGATTGACGCAAAACACGCTGAATTCCAGCATATGGAAATAGCAAACATTAATTGAATCACAATAACTTAAATGTTCCTTTTACCAGACTGTAAACTTGTTTATAATTTGATTTATTACAGTCAACTTGTTCAAGAAAAATTCAGCTGCTGAATGTTCAATGAACCTTGGATGGTCAATTGTTCTTATCTGTTATTTCCCTTTCCTCCCTATTGTTGTCTGTTATACTCTGCTTCATTTGTCTTCAAAATTAAATACCTCTAATAAAATATCTGTTTGTTTCAAACACACACACACACAAAACCCACCAACCTCAGGTTCTTATGAGTAACTGCAAACCAGTCTGAAAATCACAGCTGCATTAATCCTATGAGGTGACCTGAACTTTAAGAATCGTAAGGCACATGTACATGGATCTAACTCCCCATCAGAACATGCATGTGACAGGATATAAGAAATTTGTTAATGGTCATATTCATAATGCAGCTACTTCCTTCACTGAAAACACGTGACTGACAAGAGAAACAGAAATAGGTAACTACAATAACTCAAAAACCCTAATAGCTCAATCTACTTGAGACACTTAGTAGAGCCATGGGCTTCAGGATCTTATAAGGCAGAAAAACAGAATAGCCTGAAGGGAGAGACTCAACACAATAGAAATAGGCATGGGGTACAAGTTTTATTGTAGAAATTGCTAATTTGACTACGACAGTGTCAATAAGAATCACACTAATGACACTATCCTCAAAAACATCAGTCTAACTTGAGTGAGGTTTGTGTATAATTTTCTATGCTGTCTTGATGCTTGCAGTTTGGCTCATTCCAGTGTTCTATGTCATCTTTCTAGCAACTTCCTTTTGTAAGAATGTAACACAGACAGACAAAAGCAGAAAAGAAAAGAAAAAAAAAGAACCAACAAAATAATGCAGAGACAAACTGAACTTTTTTTTTTGTTGTGATTTTTTTTCCTCTGCACTTTGACTGCATTTCAATGGAGTACTGGCAGCAAGATGCTTGCAAGCACAGAAGATATGTGCATGTACTAGAGAAAACTAACATGTTATACCTACACAGAAAAGTGGCTGTTTCTGTCTTATATTTTAAACCATATACAAAACATCACTGTTCATTAAAAAGCAATTCCTTAAAACTTGAAGGTTTGAAAGGCACAGAGAACAAAAATCATGTGTCCTTTTAACACAGCTGAATGATAGATCTGGAACTGAGTAACATGCATGTGGTAAATCAGGATTTGTTTTTCAGAGAAGAGACCTGCAATTTGAGCTCTGGACAGCCTTGGATCTTACAATAAGATTATTTTAGACGCTCAGGATGCATATGGCTTTCCCTTTAAGCATCCCCTAAAGTCAGTACAAGTCTGCTCTTAATTCAAAGGGACAATGGATAAGGCTGTGGGGCACATTTATTAGTAAATAGTAATAGGACTTTGGCAGTAAGAATAGAATTTAAAAGCTCTTTTTTTTGATGGGTAAAAGGAATTCAGGCATTAAACAGTACAAACACTACCCCATAGTTTTATGCTATATCTCACTTTCCACTAGGAATACAATATAATTATTATTATGAGAAAAATAAAGTCCTATCACTGAAACAGAATTGTTTCCAAGGGGCTGTTATGATGAATCTTCTACTGATGAGAGAATCAGGAAAAAAGTGAATCATTTCTTGGAACTCACATACTATATATCAAACAGAAAGACATAAAAAATAAATGCACTACTGCTGTAAAGAGTCCTTTGCTGTGTGCCGTGGTTTGAAGAGGAGCTAGTTTCATCCTCATCTAACTTCTTGCTTCTTCATTCAGGTTCTTTGCCATGTGCAGTGGTTTGAAGAGGAACTAGTTTCATCCTCATCTAACTTCTTGCTTCTTTATTCAGGTTCATCACTGACATGAGCACAAGTCCAGATACGGCCAGGCCTACCTTTGAATTAAGAGCAGAGATTTCTGTGTCCAGGAAGCCCTTCTTGCTGCTCCAGCACAAGCTTTCCTTGCTCACAATACACATATTCAGTTTGCGTGTCTTATTTATTCATCTTATTCTCAGCTGTTTTGATCCTTACTACTCCATGGGGACACCCAATGTACTTCCAAGAAAAAACAAGTTTCCACAAGAAAGGCTGTGGCAGCTCTGAGTTTCTAGGTCCCTGAAAAAGAATTTAAACCCACCTGAATGAGATATCCAGTGAATTTTTTGACAAATTGAGCAAAACTGTTTATGTTCATTCCTGCTGAAATGTAAGCCTCATTTAAAAATTGAATCAAGGTTATTTGGAAGAAGCCTCCCTTGCACTTCTCATTGCAAATCCAAGTTTCATTTTCCTCCCTCTTCTATTTTTCTTTTCTCTCTCTTAAAGGTACCTGCAATCAAAACAACAAAGAAGCAAAACTCCACAACTCAGATCTCATTCAAAAAATTAGAAAGAAGAAAGGGAATGTGAAACGCATGTCTTTGCCAAGACTGAACACATTTCTATCCTCAACAGTAACTGACAACAAAGAACAAGTATTCAGTGACATTTGGAAAACAATAGGATTCAACCTCAAAAACCAACCAGCTTAGCAGCGTACCATTTAAAGCCTGTTGAAACCAGAAGGACCTCGCTGGATTACTGGAATATGTTTAAGCCTCACATGAGTTTAGGTTTTCTTACTTTGTGGTTCCATAAACACACAGGAAGAGAATTCTCTGATCCATGAAGCAGGAATGGCCTATAAAAGGGTGCCAGCCTCTTTTCCCAAGTGACAAGAGGTAGGACAAGAGAAAATAACATCAAATTGTGCCATGGGAGATTTAGATTGGATATTAGGAAAAAATTCTTCAGAGTCACCATCCCTGCAGGTATTTAAAAGACATATAGACATGGCACTTAAGGGCATGGTTTAGTGATGGACTTGTCAGTGTTAGATTTACAGTTGAGCTTGCTGATCTTAAGGGTCTTTTTCAGCCTAAACAATGCTATGATTCTATGGCATGAGATTGAACTAACTGCCTGATGACCCTTTTGTGTTTATTTCCATGAGTGCTTTCATGGCTCAGACACCCTCTCTGCAGGAGCTCTGCTAATCAAAGGCAGTTTTCACAGATGGGGTGCCCCCTGAGTTCATCATTCTGTCCATAGACACAACCATCTCAGGCTGACTTTGCCCTATGAAGCTCAGCTCCAACCATCTAAAGCCTTCTAGGAGGTGCTTCCACCTGGGCTTTGGCATGGTCTCTGCTCTGGAACCTAGTATCCAGTGGCAGTACCTATGCCACTAAAGGGAAGAAAATCCAAGCGTAGACACAGAACCATTTTAGCAGTGCAGCTATTGGAATGGTTTGGGCAAGGGTTTGAGCAGGCCCGTAAGGACTGTCCCAGATAGTATTAGGACATAACTAGGACATTATCAGGACCTGTTGCCAGTTGGTGGATTGGATGAGGCCATAAAATCTGAAAAGAGAAGGATTTAACAAACTGGTTGTGAACTGAGCCATGCCATTCTGCTTTACCGTTATGGCTAAGGAATACACCTTAGCCTGGCTTATGTAATAACAGGGACAGCAAGTTGGCATAGTCAGCTGTTGGTAAGCTTTTAGCCCCTAGGCTATAGATCTGAGCAAAAGCCCACGAAATATACCTGAAGTCAGCCCTGCGGCGGCTGCCACTCACAATTCTTCACTGATAGCAGCCATTGCTGATGCTAGGCTGGATCTAGTCATCCACAAATATTGCCATATAGTTGAGGTTTGTGGCATTTCCCCATGGTATGCTAGAGACTGAGAAGATGGCACTTCCCCAGCACGGACACGCAGCTTTCTCATGCACTGGATCTTCATGCAGATTTGGGTGGCAATCTGGGGAAAGCTGTGTCCTACCCTGTCATATGATAGGATGTAGCCAGCTGCAACCCAGAAACCTCTCAGCCCTGGCAGAAAAAAGGAAAGTTTCAGGTATTTCCTAAGGCAACTGGGAGGTCCATGGACTGTGTTGGGACATTCTGCTGCCTTTACCTCACGACACTGAACCGTCCGCCCTTGCCTCTGCAGCCAGCTCCAACTTCTCTGTTCACCTTGCAAATACAATACTCTCACAATCAGCACACTCTGCTACAGGAATAGCAGGGCCCAGGATAATTTCTGACCCATGTTCATTTTTCTTCAGGGAGGTGCTGGACCATAAACATCATTCAACAAGAGCAGCCTTTTCTTTCCATTCCACAAAGAAGCATTTAGCTAGGCTTGGCAGAAGGAGGTAAGCCTCCGGGAAGACATTATCCTGACAGCAAACACTGGTGACTGGCTTTGTATGTATGAATGTGTGCTTTTGGCAGGCTCTAGATGCTAAATAAATATGGGTTATTAATAAAGCACTAGCTGGAGATGGAAAATAAGATTGAATGCTTCATTTTCCCAGAGCTGTTTCAGGATCTTAGGGGGGAAATAAAGAACAAAGACAATGGAAAATGGAGAACCATAGGAGAAGGACCGGGGGGAAAGGAAGCCAATAAAGAGGAAAATAGCAGTAAGGAGGAGGCAGTAAATTTGGCTGGCTGTAAAAGAAGCTCAAACAAACAAAGAGTAACAAAATAGCTCTGGTGTAAACAAAATGCCAACCACCACTTACCCCACCGAGATTCAAACTGAGATGTGAAAATGCAGTACCTTGGCCACAAACACTTGCTAGAGACTAAGAAGGAACAAGAGACAAGCAAATATTCTCTTTTCCCTTTCATATAACGCAAGAAATCCAGGCATAACATGTGCCCAGAGAACAAGTCCAAATACCACAGGGGGGTTTTAAAGAGCTGCAGGGCTCTACAGAAACTAACAAGGATCCCCAGAAGGGCTCTAGCTCTGCTCCTGCCTTCACCCCTATTGACATCCTACCCAGCACAGCTATGGGTTTCATCTGCTCTTCTGTGCCCCAAGTCAAAGCCTGTGCTTGAGACACAAGTGTCAACAGATTTTCCTTGCCATTTTCATAACCTTTTCCAACTCACATACTACACACACCTTGGAACCATGTTTTTATACCCTCCCCTCAAACTAACCACATGCATTACTTCCATGACAGCGCTATGCAGTCATACAGTGATACTATGATAAAATAATGCTTTGATAATACATTTGCATATTTTAGTACTACAATGAACTTTAAACTTAGATACCATGTATGTTAGCCTAACAAGTCTTTACAATTTTATAGTTCCAAGTTAACACTGGGGCTACTTTTCTGGATCAAATGGCAAACTGCTACATCTATCCTTACATACATATAATTCATTTATTTTTGCCAAGCAACAAAGCACCTCATTAATTAGGTCTCTTGGGTCTAGTTCTCTTCTACTTGTGCTACAATAGTCCTAAAGCTGTCATACAATTAATAAAGGCTACAGCTTAGAAATACTGTCATATTTTTTGACTAAGGCTGTAGAATGTTTCAAATTTGTCTGCCTGGACTTAATAGTCTCAGGAAGTAGTCTATTTTTCAGAGACAACATCCACATTTCCATTCATTTTAATGGTGGATTTGCAGACATAAGAGTCAGAATCTGGATAACTTACATTCCTTTTATGTAAGAGTGGAGCCCCTTACCTCCAGGCTCCTGAAACCTAACCTGCAGGTATTTCTTTAACTCTCCCTGACACACACCATGGAACAAAACCTTTTTTTGAAAATCATACCTTAGGTTTTGACTTATCCAGGCTTTGATCTATTACCTTTGTTCTTCATGATGAGATAGAGGCTGAAACTATCAGGACAATATAGCAGCAGAAAAAGACCACATTGTAAAACAAACTTACTAGTTCCATACATTCTTTTTAACACATGACTCAACGCATTTATTACATAGGTGGGCTTTACTGCCTCATTTTGCAGAAATCCAGCTGTGCTGCTCAGCATGCCCATGTGCTGATGAAGCACATGCATGGAGCTGCTTCAGCAAAGCAAGCTGGTCTGATGGTCCATGAAAAATTGATGTGCAGATGCACAGAGGCCAGGATACGTACTTGCATGGGTGCATTGTTCTTGCTTCACAAACCCAGGTCAGCTATGTATGAGTAAGATGCAGCAAACCCATGTCAACCATCAGAATACAAACTATTCGCTTGCACCCAGCAAAGACTTACAGGATAAAAACTCAAATGGCAGGACAGCTGAAAACCTTCCTACTACCAGTCTTACTCTGGAAGACTATTACCAGCAGCAGCTTACTGAAAAACAGTTCATACTCCAATGAATGCTGTTCAAAGATAACACAATTCCTTTGCCTTCTCCCTCACAGAAGGAATACATGATACCCCGGTAAGGACAATGCAAAATATTCACTAAAAGGCATCTTAGGTGGCTCTCAGCCGTAGACCTAATTTTAGCACTCATTTTTACAGGCATTACTAATAATTTTTTCTACTCAAGTACTGGACCTTTACATGAAAATGCTTGGTTTAACTTTGCAAGCACTATATGAGATGGTGTATACCATGTGGGCCTTCCCACAGTTCTTAACTGAAAGCATACTAATGGGTGTTCATGGTAGGGTTATGAAAGTAGAGAAAAATGAGCTGATTTTACAGAATTATGTGACTTTGTACATCTTTTGATAAGTACTGTCCACTGAAATAAAGCACACTGATAAGGCAAACACTCATTATCTCCTGCCAGCTAATTAAGTGTAGGTCATTTGTATCTTCAATTAGTTGTGTATACTATGTATCACTCAGTAATCAGACTTATGCAACAGTTCTGTTTTGAAGGTGAAATAAAAAGCATGAAATTAAGGCACTGCTATAAGCAGTGTGAAGACAATGACAATTCTGGTTTGCTTTAATATTCAAAGAAAGAATTTCTAAGAAAAATATCACTGGAGACTAAAACACGATTTGAGACACCTGGCATACAGAAAATCCAGGACCTGAAACAACAGGCCCTGCAAAAACAGCTATTAACCACGGATCAGGTTTCAATTTTTCAGGCAAAACCAAAACATTTCATTTAAAAACCAAAAGAAAACAAAACCAACCAACCAAACCAACAAACCGCCAAATAAATAAAAAACCCAAACCAAACAAAACCAAACCACTTCTGTGGGCAAAAAAACTCTTCTGCAAACTTTACACTCACCTCTTTTCTTTGTTCTGCAAAAAGACAATTCCTCTCTTCACTGGACAAGGGAAGAGTAGCTCAAAACCCATGAAACTACTAAAAACTTTCCCTCTTCTCAATGAACTATGAACGTATTTCAGCGTCAGTATATGCAAGCATTTTTGAGCTCCTCTAGTAAACAGAATAAAGGATTGCAGCTACTGTTTGTGTAACAGTTGTCATTTCCTTTCTCCTGGGAGTTTTCCTCTCCTTTCTCCTTGGGAAATGTCTTTCTCCCTAAGGTTATCTGCATTTCCTAAAGGGAGAAGCAAGCAATAGTTGCAGCTTACAAAGCCCCATCAACAGCCCACTCATTCACTGTGCTTCTGTTGGTAGTTTTGCTTGGCATCCCCATTTTGTTTTCTAAGGCAGCATGGAGAGGACCATGTCTCCTTGTTTTCCCTGCTTCTGTCAGTTTGCTCTTCAGAAAGGGAAAGCAGGGGCCATTATGTCTCCTCCTCTACCCAGTGCAGGCAGCAGACCCATGCTATCCTGCAAGGTCTCTGCCACAGCACCCTGGGGCAGCAAGGATAAGAGTGGACTTCTAACCCACCACACTACTGAGCTACATGCTCTGCTGAACCAAGGTCAAAACAAAAACATCAAGTGAAGGGCCAGATGCACGTAGGCAGTCACTCCTGCTGTCAGGATAAACCCTGCTGCAACGGAGAGGTTATTCACATGAGCACAGAATGCTACAGTGGCAAAGAGCTGACAAGATAAAGCTTGCAAAGCAAAGAACTGTGTGAGACTGCCATGTATGTCACATGTAACCATTCTTAATTACATTCACACTTGAGTACATGCTTCTACAGTCACCAAAATCTGGTTTAACTTAGGGCATTTGATGCTACACTCTCTGCCTGCCATTTTTTTCCTGTAGCCTAGGTTAAGGAGTGGTACTGTCTTTTTTTGGGTTAATCTGGTTACTGGCAAAGGCGCACATATCCCACAGAATGACATGCAATGAAAACAATTAAGAAGATTGCTGATTAATCCCCTGACACCCCTTTCTTCTTGGTATTCCACCCTGCTCTTCTAGCCCAATTTTCAGAAACCTTGGAGCAGATGCTGCCTGCAGCAGAGGATAAACCTTCAGATGATTCATGGCTGGGGATTTCTAGCTGCCACTTCTTGTCACCCTGTTGCTCAGAGGAGCTTATAAGCTTGCTGAAGGCAATGAATAGCTTCATAAACCCTATAGTTTATACTTTGATTTAATGAAACAGTAGGATCTATAGCCAACAGAATGCAAACAGAACAAAATTTTCACTGCAGTTTAACAAAAATCTTTTTGCTGCTGGAATTTAAAATGTATACTACAAGGTGATAAATCTTGGTAGTTGCTCAAGAGTTCTCTGTCTGTGATGGTGTTGGATTTGTTTCCAAAATCCATGCTATCTAACACCTATGGCCTAACACTTTTCTTACCCAGCGATGTCATTTCCTCGTAGTATGTCCTGACACTAAAAATCTCTACTTATGATGGTCAAGGAAGCATGGCTAGCCACAAAAGCTTGTGAGAGACTCATGGAAGGCATGCCATGAAGCCCCAACCCAGCTAAACTTTAGGTCCAGACTCCCTAAAGCACACGTATCTACCCATAGGTATTACTCACACAGACAATACCCAGGAGACCAGGAATCAAAGGCACTGGCAGAAATGCAGTCACACTGAGCAATCTCCTTGGCTGACAGCAGACCCCTTAAGAGGTTTCCTTTGAAAAACAGAAAGCCTCCAGCCCCTGCCCCAAACAGCCATCAAGTACATTGCTATGTGTGTCTCAGGAGTCTGATCCAAAGCAACTGAGGAAGCCAAGTAAGCCAACTGCATTTGGAAAGTGGTATTATTTCAACCTCCTTGGGGAAAAATGTATTTAGCCATTAAGTACTGATCTCAGTAGATTACTGCAAGTGCAGCTGTTTCCGTTTATTCCTCCCAACTCCTACAGATACACTGAAGCCTCTCCAAGCATCTGGCTTCTCTCTCGTGATGGGAATATCCATGTTATAAAATAAATCTCACAAAATCAAGGTTGGACATAAAAGGCAGAGAAACAGCAGCACCTCAAAAACTTAAGTCCTGGAAAGAAGAGCACAGGCTATATATAGGCTCTGTATGAAGCTGTATCTCACAGTAAAGAACATCTTGGGAATGCAAAGACCATCTGTTCAAACCCAGCCAGAAGTCAGAGCAGACACAAAGGCCAGGCTTTCCTACCAGCACTAGGAAAACTCAGTCTGTGCTCAGAACTCTTTCAAATGCAAAATATTAGATAAAATATCCTAACAACACTGATCTTCTCCCCACCTTCAACTACCTAACAGTTCAAAATTCTTTTACCCTCAGCCTTCTCTGTACTAAAATGATGGCTTTCGTTCCCTGTGGTACTGCTACTCTTAAGCAGTCTCTGAGCCCTTAAAACATGTACCGCAACCCCAGCCTTTCTCTGCATGCTCTTTTCTGCTGCATTGCAACAGCTGGACTGATGGGCTAGAGGCTTCCAATCTTTCTAGCCCTGGGCCACAAAGCCAAAACCTTGTCAGGCCTAGCACCCAAACACACCAATCCAGTTTACTTAAGTCTACATCTGGGTGCTCCTTACCCTTCCATTCTGACTGAGGAATCAGCTACTTTAAACCTCTGCTTGGGTTTGTAATGGTAAACATCTCACAAACCCAGTATGCTGGATCCCGGCCATAGTGGTTTCCCATGAAAATGGTGATCAAAAAGGTGGGATGCAAAGTTACGCCATGTGGCCTTTCACATACAGTGCTGGTGCACTATTATCAGAATGATGGTACTGCTGCTTACTGTGCCAGTAAATACACATCATGCAACAAATACTCAGCAGATGAGTCTGCCAAATATATCCACTCTCAGTGCAACAACACTAGTACTTTGTACAAGAGATTAGATAAACTGAAGAGTGCATTTACTGCATGTGCTTCCTGTCTCACTCTGTGCACTTATATCCGCATTATCTTGTCAGCTTAGGTTATTTAACAGTGACTTGATAATATAGGCTTAGAAAAACTCTTTATCTTGATCTGGAAGTGTTGAAGTAATCTCCAAATAGGAATTTCAACAATGAAGGGTGCACACCCAATACAAACCTATTATTCAAGGCATAAATGGATCCCTGCACTAGATCAGAGACTTAGGGCACTTAGTACATTCCTGAAGTATGGGCCTACTTGCAGAATGCAAAGACCTTCCCACACACCCTGTTCACCATGCTCTTTAGAGCTCTTTAAATCTCCTGCTAATGCTCCTGTCTCCGCTGAGAACCTATGGTGCCAAGTGGGCCTTGGGACTGCTGCATACAAATCTCTGGGAGCAGAATCCCCCATACAGGGGACAAGGAAATGAGGAAAAAACAAAACATGAGAAAAGAGAAATGGTTTGTAGGCAGAAAAGGAAATTAGATCTTCTGAATCGCCCACAGGCAGTTGCTTTCTCCACCTAGGAAGAGAACATCTCCAAATATCATGTCTTCTTCCAATACAAGCAGGAAGAGGAAAAATCCCCAAACTCTCTTTAGGAATATGAAAAATATCTTCAGAACATAAATCAAAATATTTTTATTGTCCATACAAATTCAATCCCTTTTGAAGGAGCATGAAATGATAAAACGGTATTAAAATATTAATGGGACACTAATCTGATAAACAGTTTAATTAGGTGAAAAGAACATTCATGGAACAAAAATATTTCTCCTTACTGCTGCATCATGAAAGGAACTTGAAGCACAGCTGAGCAACTGTCTTTGGAAAAATGTCCTTCACACCTAGCTCTAAGTCTCTGCCTGTAAAGACATGGGAAAGCATTTTTTCTGTTTGTGAAAACAGTGAGGCTTTTATCCCCATATTTTGGCAATGGTACCTGGTTATATAATGATTTCCATACGTTTATCACATCTAAACAAAAGCAAAACTGTACAGTACCAACTGGTTCTGTTTACATTATGATTTAGCCATGGCATTTGTTTTTTGAGAGGATGTTTGTCAGGGGCAAGCAAATGCTTTTCAAAGTACCTTTCACTCTTTGACATTGAAATCAAAGACCCTGCCAGTAGGAAAAGGGAAAATCTGGATTGATTGAAAAAAGAGCAAGGTCAGAACAGCATGAAAAGAACACTGGATAATATAGATGTAACTGGCAGTAATACCAACATTTAAAGTTGTCTGGCATGTCTCATTATAAGACCTTGTTTTCAATTACTTACAGCTTTGTTAAATTAACTGATTTGCCAGCAATTGCCTTTGTTAGGTGTCTACCTCAGGCTGGATGGGTTTTTTGTTTTGGATTTTTTTTTTTTTTTTTTTGTAGGAGTGGAGATTCAGAGGAAAAAAAAATCCATTATTTCTGAATATTAGAAACAGATTTTCTCACAAACAAATGTTTCTCTTTTTAAAAAATAAATAAGCAAATCAGATTTGGACAACTTTCTCACTGAGCAGCAATAGTGTAGAACTGGACCTCAAAATTTTGCAGTGGTAGTTTTGGAGGTATGAAGATTTCATTGATGTCATTGGAAAAAAAAATAATCCTATGGTGTAATATACTTGGTTGAGTCTTCTAGGAAATCAGCAACTGTGAAACAGAGGAACTAGCAGTGAGATTAACTCATAAGTTGTGAAGGAGACTATCTGAAGGCAAAGCTTCAACAAGGACTGGCTATAGCAAGGGACTAGCACTGAGCACCTGAAGAGAGGAAGAAATGAAGTTCGCAAAAACTAACGCTAGATGATAAACTCCAGGAAAACAGGTGCTATCAGCTCTAAAGAGAAGACTCAAAAGAGCAGAAGAATTGATTAACTGAACAATCTTAGGGTAATGAAGACAAATCAAGGGACAGGAAGGGAAGATTGCTATGAAAAATTCCACCAGTTTGAAAGAATGACTGGGGGAAAACTGGCTATGAGGATCCTGACATATACCTCCTGAAACCAGGAGCTGAGTCTGGCTCTCCTGTCTCCTTATTCCTCTCCTATAACAGCCAAAGCTCTGTGCTATCCATCCAGCATGCAATGTCTGTGCAATACTGCACTGCAGGATTTCAGTATTTTATGGTGTTACAAATAATCACAATAAACAAAGCTGAGGATTCAATGCACAAACACACTTTTGAGTTAAGCACTCAAAATCTAAGCAGTGTAAATTTAAGCTTCTCCATGTAACCTTGAAATGGCCCTTTTGCAACAGTGCGTTTGCTATGCAAGGCACTATTAGACCTAATTTCTGTTTTGCAGCACTTCTGAGAACACTCTAACTAACCCAAACACATTCTTTCCTTTTGATTTTTCCCTAAAGAAAATATCTCCTAAGGAAGTTTTCACCAGCAAACACATTTCTCAGCAAGAGAAGACTTTGATTCTCAGCACTAATAAGCATGTAATTATGACTGCCCAGACGTTGAAGAACCAAGTCTAAAAGAAAAAGTAGACCCAGGAGCAAAGAAGTGTTTTTGTGCTATGCAGCTTAGATCTGGCCAGTGATAACAGATGGTATGCTCAGGAAACCTGGCCATGTCAAAGCTAGAATTACTGTCAAGCAAGGAAAAGAAAAATTAAAGACAGGCACAGCACAAGAAGGATTGCCTCAGTTACTACAAACAACATCGCTATTGTCACCTCACCCAAGAGAGTCCTCAAAACATATTCTTTATATAAATCCATATGTCACAGGCTGAAGAACATATCCCCTACCACCCTATAATAAACTTGAGATGCCCAACAAAACAGACCAACATCCACAGGAGGTATAAAAGACTTTCTGAGGAAAGCTGGTGGAAGTAGACATGTCACATATTTCTTAAAACCTGGCAACAGCAGTAGTCTTCTGACATGAAAATACCCAGTTGACCCTCTAATTATCCCAGACTGACAGAAGCTTCAAGGAGATGAACCAGGTGTAATGTGTGAAGTTCAAATTACTTCCATGTTTTCTCCAGCTCCCACCCAGCTGAGATGACCATAGCGTAAAAAGCAATTTCCCCATTCGGAGCATACCTGGATGTGGAAGTAAGTAGCAGCAATCAGACACAGCTGCAAATGAACTCCCTATCTATGCTCTGCTCTGCTAGCACCATTAGCAAAAAAATCTGGAAAGGATTAGAAATGTTTGCAAAATGGCAAAACTTGGCTTCTCCTGCAGCAGCCAAAATCCTGTTCACCAGTCTCCACAGCCTCTCTGAGAAAGCATTTTTCCAGTTTGAAAGGGGAAGGTCATGTTGTTGCTGGAAAGACACAGGTTTAAAAAGAAGCATACACTTCTAAAACAGTTCTCAGCACTGCACAAAAAAACAGGTTTAATCCAGCATTGCTGGTGTTAGAAACTATACAAACATTTAGGACTTTTCATTTCTACCAAGCAAAAATATTTAATTATGGCAGCAGAGGTAATGAAGAACAGAAAACCCATTATCAGAATGCTGAAATTTACTCAATTGGGGTCCACACCTGCACTGGAAAATTTCCAGGGATCTACAAATTGAGCAGGTTGAAAAGACAAGTATAAAACAAAGCAAAACAAAAAACCAACCACAAAACCCCCCCTCCACCCAAATAAAACCAAACTCCATCCATGTAGAAAAACTGGAGGCAATTCTCCAAAAGTTATTCATACATGTCAGACAACAGGCCTGTTCCAGTAGGTTGATCAGCCAAACTGGTCTGGGTGATAGAGGGGAGAAGTGCTTTGCTGAAAGTAAGAGCTTCAGCCAGTGACAGAAGTGTGACCATATCTGTCCTGAGGCTTTTAGTTCACAAGTCAATGATGTTTCCATTAAACCATACCCAGAGAAGATGACTAGAGTAAAAGAGTGGCTGTTCATATATTCTAATAGAAAAGGTCTCACATGTTATACACAGTTGTGTACATATACAAATATGTTATATGGGGGTTTACTCAGGCCTCAGCAAACTGGTGCAATTATCAGTAAAGATACATCTGAAAATCAAGTTTCCCAGTAAATCCTATCCCACCAATCTAAAAGGAAGTCATGCAGTATGTGGGATAAAGCCAGGTTCCAGTGGAAGCATCGCAGGAGGGTAAACTGCCTCTCTAAAGCCTCCTGATTCTCTTCATTGGCTTTCACAGCATATCAGTGCGAAACAAGCATCTAGCCAAGTCTAGATTGTGGGTTGTAAATAAACCCTGGCAGGGCAGATGGCAGAGGTGACTGCTTCCTCTCTTGCTGGGGCAATGAAAGGTTTCCTACTGGGGATAAATATGCATTACTGCAAGTTTACACATTAGTACTTCTATTTGAGTAGCAAGAAACCAAATAACCAAATCTGAACAGTTGTGGTAAGGTTATTAAAGTTCTTGCTTGAATGCTTAGGTCATACTAGAATATGAGGACATGTGAGAGCAGGTTTGCATCCAGCAAAAGAACAGACACATTCCCTTGATCTGTCAGATTATAGCCATTGTCACAGCCAACAACTCAGGCTGTCTGATGTCTTATTGGCTCTATTCCCATCTACGCTAAAACTTTGGTTCTGGTTTTTAACTTACTCTCACTCTCTTGTTATCTCAACACCATTCACTGATATTCTTTGGGTAAGCATATAAAACTGGCTTTATAAAACAAGAAGTGAACACACCTATAAAAGCAGCTAACAAAG
Source organism: Coracopsis vasa (assembly GCA_026283785.1). Classification (NCBI taxonomy): domain Eukaryota; kingdom Metazoa; phylum Chordata; class Aves; order Psittaciformes; family Psittacidae; genus Coracopsis; species Coracopsis vasa. The sequence goes on from JANHGB010061175.1 coordinate 24,364, forward strand.
GAAACAGCTTCAATCTTCCATATTTGTTGCTCCAAAGAGAGAGTCTGCTAATATCATCACTGAAGCCAATGTTTCACTTTGCTTGGTTCCTGCTTCAGGGTGCTTCCTGAGGAGTTTACTCTGGAAAGAGTTCCTAGACACAAACCACTCTTTATATCTAGCAGATCACAGATAGACAGAAAATACTGAAAGACAGAAGTGTCAGCCTATGAGCTGGACTACAGATCTCTGCCACAACGTTTAGCAAGACCCAGAAATCCTGCTCAGTGTCTGTAAAGAATTCTTCTCTGAACTTTTCAATTTATGGTCAATAAAATGGGTGGAACATGAACCTATGGCCTCATTTCCCCATAGGATTCTTGCAGTGTGCAGAAAGAGTAATATTCATAGAATCATAGAATCATAGGTTAGGGTTGGAAAGGACCTTAAGATCATCTAGTTTCAACATCACATTAAATAAGAACAGTATCCAGAAAACTGTAGGACAAACTTTTATAGTCATTAACATTTAATTCATTTGTTTACTCATTTTCTTTTAGAAATCACCTTCTGAGGAGATATGCAGTTGCCTTTATATAATGCATTATTCATACCTTTTAAGACAAAATCTATCACTACAGTGTTCAGATTCCTGTCGATTCAAGAGGTTCCGTCTGAACATCAGGAAACACTTTTTCATTGTGAAGATGACATGAACAATACCATATGTTTCCCAGAGATGTTGTGATGTCTCCAGTGCTGGAGATATTCAAAAGCCATCTGAATGCAGTCCTGGACAACTGGGTCAGGGTGTTCCTGCTTGGGCAGGGGGGTTAGACCAGGTGAACTCCAGAGGTCCTTTCTGACATCAACAATTACATCATTCCGCTAGAATATTTACTTTTATATTTACTTTCCACAAAGGAGAATTTATTTTAGTAATTCAGCAAGTGAAATTCAGCACTCACCAGCACATGAAAATACTGCTAAATTCTACCAAAACATGGTATGTTACAAAACCAAACAAAATCATGTGTTGACAGCTGACACCCTCAATACAGGTCCTTTCATTTAATTTCAGGGCTCAGTAGTTCCATGATAAAATAAAAAGCAAATGAGACCTAGTTAGCACATCACATGTGCTGATAAAAGATGTATTTAAGCCTCGGGGAGAGCACAGAGCTAGTGGCTAACCTTGGCTAGAACTAACCCTCTACTAAAGCATGGTGTGCTCTGTAAAGTTAACCAGAAATTAAATTTTGGCTTTCATTATATCTAAAACTCTTACACCCTGATTTTAGGCTATTTAATGCCCAATGAGATGTAATTATTCTCAGTTATAACAATAAAACGAAGTGGAGAAAACAAACAAACAAGATATGAACAGTCAAAGCATAGGAACAATCATGGTCACAGGTATATGTTGTTTAATTAAGAACCAAAACAGCTCAATGAAAGCAGTATAAATAGAGATGGATGGAAAGACTTGACTGGCAGCATGTCCTGTGTGACAATGCGTTCCTATATGCATCAATGCACATGATAAAAATTTCCTTTTAGAAAAGAACCAATGTAGAGAGAGAAAGCAAGCAAGGAGCAGTGAGACTCAGCTGTTCCCCCCATTCATAACTTTCCTTCCCAATCAAACTCCAGTGAAAAGTACTTCAAGAAACCCTTTGCAGGCTAAAGGGGAAGGCTAGCTCTGCTACACAAATCCCTCACCTAAGCCTGCAAACTCTATTTGTGCCTTTCCCAGAGCTCCCCGAATTATACTCTCTGCTACTTTGATGGCTGTCTAAGAACACTAATTCACACCGCTCAGGGTTACATATTCTGCTACCTAGTTAGCTAAGTCCCTCTTGTAAAGAACCCACAAAGACCACAAAGATAAGCTTCTCCTAGAGGCAATTCAGAGCAATTCAGTCTATCCTAAGGTACTTTGGAAAGTCCCTGTAAAATCTCAGTTGAGTATAACTTAGGAAGATTAAGTGGTTTATGCTGGAAGCTATGTCATTTTAAGCTAAATATAGCCTGACTAGCCTTCTGTGGGCTCTACCTTTTCCCCCTTTCATATTTAAGGTTACAAATAGCTTTGATTTACAGAAGAAATTGCAGCATTTATTAAGATATACAGTTAGGCACCTAGCTGATTTAGTTTAAATTCAATAGAAAAATAAGCAAAAAAGCAGGAAAGGCTTTCAACTTTGTAAGAGTTCATTTTAAGAAATGAACAAAACAGACCAGTAAAGTCAACTGGATTGACAAGCACAAGGACTGAAATGTGAAGGAATTCATCTCCATTAAGATGCCTCTCGCACAAAGTAGAAAATCTGTAGGACTAGGGTGCAGACTTGAGCAGATTTAAGTGTATTAAAAGTAAGTAGTGAACCTATAAAAAGAGGAAAAATGACTGATAAGCAAAGTGTAGGGCTTATGTGAATATTACCAAGACTCAAGTCATGCTAGGTCTTGAACAGATATTGAAAAATTTGTAAAAGTATATCAAGCTGTAGAAAGCAAGTAGAAAGAACTTTTGTCCAGAGAAGACTGAGCCAAGATTAAACGTCTCCCCTCAAAGAGTGGACCAGTTTTCAGTAAGAATAGCAAGACCAAGTAAAGAAAAGAGGATGGTGAGAACAGAAAGTGTTAAGGAAATCTCTGACCATTAAACCTGGGAAACTTTTCAACATTAGGACTAGTGGGAACAAGAAGCAATACTGGTTTCTGAACAGAGTTAAAAGTATCTGGAGCAAGCTGCTGTGTCCTCTTTCCTTTCTAGACTCCAAGGCCCAGACAGTTACCTTCAGTCTCTCTTTCCTAAATATTTTTATCTACTGTTTCCTTATTCAGGTACATAAATTCTTATCTAATTAATCATGGAATCCTTATTTGTTTGGGTTGGAAGGGACCATAAAGCTCATCCAGTTCCAATCCCCTGCCATGGGCAAGGACACCTTCCACTAGACCAGGTTGCTCAAAGCCCATCCAAACTGGCCTTCAACACTTCCAGAGATGGGGTATCCACAACTTCTCTGGGCAACCTTTGAGAATGGCACCTTTAATATGCAGAATGGCACCTTTAAAAATAAACTTCCTTTACTCTTTTATTCTCTTTTTAGGCTGCAGAAACATCTTCCCATAGGACAAACATTGCATATTGTTTGAGACTTCAGAGCAGAAAAGATGTGAGCTTTGCTGCAGATGATAATTATTAATACAGGAGGGTCAACAATCACAATACACCTATATAAAGTTGCCTTTCTATATTGCAGCATGAAATAAAAGAAATTTTGCTTTGCCCATTTAAATACAGCATTCATCTTTCTTCACAAAGCTGAAGCACCATGAAAAAGCGGTGCATCATTTTTATTCAGAGATTGCAAACAAGGGCCACAGGTCTCATTCACAAAGCTAAGGAAGGTCTGGGATTTTTCTAAACAACTTTGGTGCCTAGTGGCAAAACCCAGCACCTCTCAACATGGGATCTTACAATAGGATGAACTGGCACATCTTTAACATCTAAGCATGGTTAAAAATCTCACTCTCCAACTAAAAGCAGCAAAGGAGCAGCACACCTCCTTGATTAAAACTAAACACACGCTTTACTTAAGAGGAGTGAGGGTGCTGGAAGAAATTGATACACATCCTTCAAGTAGTCTGAGTGTTGTGCCTCCTTAGCTGCAAATGCAAGCTCTAGATACCTACCTCCGTGTAGTAAGCACAAAGTATATTCAGTGTATCTGAAAACCCTCGACTCCCTACAAGGTTACTGCAGAGGTCAAGCCCAGCTTTATTAATAAACACAAAATCTTCAGCTTTTCCATGAATCTCTAAACATCAGGCTTTAAAGCCCTGTGCTTACTATTATTTTGTTGGATTCATAAAATAAACACAATTAGGCAACATAGACATTTACCATTCTAGGTAAAAAGAAATGCACAGATTTGATGGAAGTAGTAAAGACTGAATCACTGGTACTTGAGAACTACTGCTGTATCATTACAAGGGGGGAAAAACTTGACCTTTGATTTTATAGTAAGTGATGGAGAATGGACCTCAAACCCCTGAAATTTATTGGGATTTGGAAGAAATTGCATTCAGTTCTATGTATCCTGGAAGGGTCAGGGGCTCTGTCAGGGACTTGTGGTGCTGCTGAGGTCCTCTCTGATATGGTTCTTTCTTTGACTGTACTTTAGATAGTATTTAGACATTGATTGACAATGGCAAAGGAATGATCACCTGGGCCTGTCTTTTTTTACACAGAGAAAGTGTGGTCTCCTGTGCCAGGCTCTTAAATTAAGCCCTTTAAGGAGATTACAGAGACAGGAACTACACTCAGACCCTTGTCTTCTTTCAGAAACCTAATTAAATGGATGAAACTTTCTTCCCTGTCATCTGTGATAGCAATAGAAGGGAAATTTAGACTATTCAACATTTCAAAAACTTTTAAAACTTTTTTCTCTTTAACCAGATATTTATTATCACAAAATCATGGATAACTGTAAAACACCACTGCATTTTTCTACCATGGTTGAAGAAAATGGGCATTTAAAAAAATCTCCCAGTTTTTAATATCCAGAAAAATTGACATTCAGGAGAGAAAGCTGAAAACGTCTATTTCTGCCAGAGCATGGAAACAGTGTTTATGTTTCCCTCCTTGACACTGGTACACATGAAAACAAAACCAAGAAGCAAAGCCTTCCTGACCAGTTTGTACTGCACTATATGAATGCCACTATTTTCTTTTGTGAAAACAGGTTATTTTTTCCCCAGTGTCTGAAGGACTTATGTAGATGATGTATTATTAAGTTGTTTTATGAACAATATTCAGCATTTTTAGGGCTTCTGGTAAGAAATAGACCAAGGCTTAACATTCCGTAAAGACTCATCTACTTTGAAACTATCCATGGTTTTTACTTCCATATAATTAATGTTCCTTCATTTCGAGACAATTACTAATATGAAAGGTGATTTGTGAAATTAGGTAGGCCATTGAAAGGATTGGGTTTTTTATCTCCCAGGATATCAAGACTGAATTCGCAGTCAAGTGTTCTTTCCTTCGTAATTTGATACAAACATAAAAATATATATACACACATCGAAAAAAAAATAATCAGCAAAGCGCAGAATAGATCATCACTTCAGATTTACATCAAAACCCCCAATTATATAAAGGTAAATTCTAGGGATTTTCCAGTTCTATGAAAAATAAATATTTTCCATAAAACTTTCCTTTTGTTACTTGAAGTCCTCATCAGTGTAGGGTATATGAGTGACAGGGAAAATACTGCAGACATCCCAGAACTCTAGAGTAACAAATCAGCAGTCCTATCCCGAGCCAACATAACATCCAGGTGCCACAGCTAGCAGTACCGAATTCTCAAATTAGGAGAGAGCTGCAATTTCCTCAAAGGTTCATGGGCTTAAAGCACCAGGGCTTTACATAGTGTTTCTGAAGTAGAGCACTATCATGTAAAAAGACATGGTATTTCAACTCTTGGTTTCTTTCCAGACAGGACACATCTTTGCATAATGATTTCTGATTTTCTGCTTCATAGATGAAATTGTGAATACTATCTTAGCACACTTGAAAAAAAAAAAAAGAAAAATGTACTTTTCAAGTAAAGCTTTTGGCCTTCATGTACTTGTTTCTTCATATAAATTGTGATTTCAGTCTTAGAAGTCTTATTTTTAGGTTTACAGAACATTTTTTATATGAGCAAACTGAGGGACTACTTTGAAACTCTGACTGTATTCTGAACGCTGCTCTCCCAGAGGTCTGTTGCCCCTGAAGGGGACTTTCAAGTCTTTGGTATCTGATTTCACCATAAATTGCTAGGTTTCTGTATACTGCCTCATAAACGGACCAAACCAAGCACGAGAAAGAACACTTGCATAATGACTAATTCTTACACTTATTTGCAAGCAAATTCCTCACTGGAGATTTAAGCAGATTGATGGTTAAGTGCATTAATTGCAATAAGGTGTCTTATAGATTTTCAACAAAATCAAGTAAAAAAATTTGCACCTAATATTCATCTCCTTAGTTGTTTTGAAAGATTGCATGTTGTATCAGCCCTGGTATTAATGATAACTTTATAAAATCTGACAAGACACACAAACGATTTTGGAAAATAAATTCCATTTTCAGGAATGATTTCAAACCACGGTACAAGGTAAATTTAAGCACAACAATGTGAGTAAATGCCTAATAAAGTTTTTTCCAACGATACAAAGAATAAAAATACAGAAATGTTTGCAAGACTAAGACCAATGTTTAGGCATCCCTGAAATGCTAAAAAAATATTATTCAGCTTCCACATTTCTCTACAGAAAACTGCTCTAAGTTCGTCAGTGTCATTTTCTACTCAAACAGGCAGACTATCTAGAAGAGTTCCAGAAAGGTCTTTCCTACTCCAGAATTATCCAATGCCATTTCTGACAGCCTGGACAATGGGATACAAAGTAGTCTTCTGAAATTCTGCAAAATTCCACTGAAAATCATTATCAGTAGCATAAGATAACTCCCAGCTAGCTCTAGACTGGCCAAAATACAGTAACTGACACAAATAAGTCAAACGCTACAGAAGGAGATGTAAAGAGAGAGTACCTGGATAGGTAGAGTGCTTCTCATCCCAATAGCAGCAAGGGCAACAGTAGAAATATTCAGCACAGACTGACATGTTAGAAGGGATATGGACAAAGCAGGAGAAGGCCAGTGGACAACAAAAATTAATTATGAAACAGGTAAAGAAAGACCAGAAGGCTGCATGTAAACTGTAAGGCCACTGCTAAAAGGTTGTTAAATACATAAAAGGTTGCTGCAAAAGGAACAATGTATTCATCACATCATCAACACGATGACAGACAGAGCACATGCAGGAGACCCAAAGGCCTATTAAGCCAGTAGCACAAGGAAGCATGCAAACCAGGCCCAGACTCCTATAAGTTTTACTGCATGTAAAACTAAGCACAATATAAACAAGACAGCTCCCATGACATTGTGTAAGTGAATCCAGTCAAAGATCAAACCACAAAAAAAAATGTACAAAACTTCTTTTACATGGTGCTGTCCCTCCACTAACACAAAAGAGATCAGCAGTCCTACTGAGCATTCCTCATTAAACAAAAGGTTTCTGAGTTGGGACTACAGCCTCAGTTTGTTCTGTTAACATTTAACCTTTGATAGCATTGAACTACAAGATCCTATTAAGTTTCTCGAGTTCAGAGTAAAACAATTATTCTGGGAAACACAGATAATCAGCTGGGAAGAAGCTATCTCAGAGAATACACAGTCCTGTTTGCTATGCCTTAATTGAATGTCTAACTAATTTAACAACATTATATATGCTATTTCCTAGTTATAATTACTATTTTCTGTCATATGCAACATTTCACTACTAGTCACTCCATTTTTACTTATGTCTCTGTGACTTTCCTGCTTGCACAATTTATTACAGTTCCACTGTTCAACAGTGCTGATATGTTTGTTGGTTGTTTTTTTTCCCATAATGTTAAGGTCTTCCTAGTTAGATTCTGGTCTTGATCAGTAGGTTTCCTGAACTTCTGTAATGTGTCCATTAAACAAGCCTGACATTGTTATTTTCCATCTTTGACAATTGTTCCATTTTTTGCCAACACAGTCTGGCTAGGATTAGGAAATGAAGTCATGAGCTGCAATCTATGGTCCCTGCTGTCAGGCTAGACTGAGGAAACCTGATTTCTGCCAGTGAGTTCTTAGTTATGACTTGATAAATTCAAACCAAAGGACTTGCCTGGATAAAATGATGAAAACATTCAACTGACAAACACATATGGAACCAGTGCAATGAGGACAAAAAAGCACGGAGACAGAAGTATATACTTTGCCTTTTCATGATGAATATACTGCCCTGTGTTTGCCAAGGTAAGTGGGTCATTAGACTGTGCTGAAGTAATTAAGATACATCCTCGAATGGGAATATAGCATCTTCTGAAATGTGCACTAAGAGAAAACAGCATTTAGTTTGGAGAATATAGTTCAAACATCTAGATATTAGCTCTGTCAGCCAAAGCCCTGAGACAGCTAAAACACTAAGTATACGAAACCTGAGTTAAAATTCAATAGCTCATACTCAGTGACAGTAGCTTTTTTCTGTTTTCATTCCCACCAGTGACAATACTCTCACCATGGGTAATAAACACAAGGTTTGCTTGCCCCAGTGACCTGATATGCTTAAGCATGGTCACTTAAGCATTCAGTAGGATAAGGAAGAATCACCTGATGAAGTAGAGAGGTCAAGAAACCCTGATGAACATTTGTGAAAGGTTGTAGGCTTATGGAGATCCTGATTGGAAAGATAAAGATCGGAATTCCCCATCTGTTATACTGTCTCAGATATATAACATTCTCCTCGTTTCTGTGCCTACAAACATACAAAGGATTCCTTGAAAAGTTACACATATTGCATATATACAAAGTTATACTTTTTTGTTTCTTCATATTACAGGAATAAATGCAGGTCTTATTCCAGAATTACTGCTTCCTTCTGCACATGAGCCTTGGAACAGCTTACTAGCTAGGGACCAAATGTGTACATCTGAGCATGCAATGATTCTATTTCCCAGTTCAGACAGCACCTGCTTAGTTAACCTCATCTCCTTCACACTTCATTTTGCTAATGAGCACACAGCCCTTTCCAAGGGGTGCAGCATTTTAAAATATTAGTACACAAATGAATAGTGCTGGCATACACAAAACATTTTGCAGAACACAGGGCATAAATTCTGGCAAGCTAATAAACATACACTGTAATTTTAGCTAGATGACATATGGGCATTTCAGAGTCTTACTTTTCAGTGATGGTAGTGCTATATACAGTGATATAATTGATGTGATATTTCCCAGATACTGAGAAATCCAGAAAGACTAAGGACTAATTCCAGCAATGCTCTGAAACACGGTCAGGACAGACATAGAGATTGTTCTTTCATTATATAGAACCTCAAAAGGTTTCCAAGCTTAGCTTGCTGAGACAGGCACAAAAGCGCATCAAAGCAGATGTCACTAACATATTTGCCAAACATAGGAAGCAGAAAATGCCACGGATTTCAGGCCACCCATGGCTTCCCTTGCCATGTAAACTGCAGTGACAGGGTGTGGCAGAGCAGAGACAATTTAAGGCACAGGTCCTTGTGTTTCTTCCATTCCTTTTGTGAACACCTCTTCCACCAAACTCTTTACATTAGGGTAGGAATTAGCAAAAATATCAGTTAGGATGATTCAGATTTCAGATCAAAGTATTTTTCACAAAAGGCTTATCTGTAAATGTTCATAACCTCTTAATAATAAGGTTTGCTTATTTAGAAAGTATGAGTAAGTCATTAGGATCCAAATTTGAGCCCTAAGGGACATTATTCAGAGCCTACTTAAGTTTCTAGAAAGGTTGCTGTAGGCCAGCTCTAGGCTGCATTCTGTTCAGTACCTTATTTAAATTCTCAGAATCATTACTTTGAAGAGTAAAAGTACAGTGAGCATCCTCCACTGACTTTGCAAAGGTAATCGAACTACCCAAGTATGCTTCCCAGCTTTAAAACCTTGGCATTCTTCCTCACTTGGTGATGAAAAAAAGGGATACAATGAAAACTCAGGAGCTCCATTGTGATCTCTAGAGCTAATTTTTAATTCCTTTACTTGCTTTTCAATTATGTCTTTCAGTGAACTAAGAGCTATGGTTACAATCAAGATATATTCTCTTCAATAGCATCAGATTTTACCTAGTGAGAGAGATATTGAAACCTCCCTTTTTTTACTTCCAATTGTTATTTTTTTTCTTACATAAAAAAATGCCTGCAGAAACAATCCAAATCATTGCATCATTATGTAGTGGTGCTGCTTTTATTAAGGGATTTCTCAGAAGTCTGGAAGCATTTATTGTTTAAGGGCCATTCCTTTACATACAACAGGTATTAATCACCTAGTTCAACTTCATCATGTTCAGAAAAATCACAGCTGGGTAAGCCCTCAGCTGCTAAAATTCTATAACAAGATGCTAATTACTTTGTTGAGGGGTGAAAGCTTAATTATTGCAGATTTGTAACTCCCTGACTGGCACTTTGGAACAGAATTTGTAGTATTTCTTTCAACCATCAGGGAGTCAGGCTGCATCATACACAAGGGAGCAGTACAGCACAAAGGCATAATCCTAGTTATAGCATATTGTCAGACATGAAGAATTATAAAAACAATACAGAAACATTTAGAGGGGTCTTCAGGATTCTTTTTCTTCCTCTCACAAAACCCCCATATAAAATCTGGGTACACATTTTGGATTACATCACACATAGATGTAAATCAGCTTTGTTTTCAACAACTTTTAAAGGAGTTGTGCTAACTTACATCCACTCCATGCCTGAGACAAATGAGACAACTGAACGTTGCCTGTACTTGCCCACTGTACAGTGTTTTCCCTTCACACATTGAAACATCCCCTCCATGCAAACAGACCAGGAAAATACCTCGCTCCAAAAATGTAACTCCTTTACTTCTTTTGCAGTAATCTCTTAACAGTTCTACTAGTGGTCAAGCAGAAGGTACCTGTTATTAGCCAGTGGGCCTCAGTGGAAGATTGTTCTATGATCATTCATATATAAACCCTGACAAATTACCTCTGGATGAACTCATGGCAACTTCCTTACTTGATTTACTATAATGCTTATGTTGTCTTCATCACGTTTAGTATAAAACTCACCTTCCAACACAAGGAGATTAGAGTTCTAAGGTGAAAAAAAACCCCACAGAAGATAATGTTGCCCTTTGGATTTCAAATGAAGGATTTCCATGCAAGGCATGCATCTCAAGAGAAACTGAAAAAAATAAAAGTGTTACTGGCCATATTACTTGTGCGTTTTGCTCCAGTCTTTCACTGCGCACCTTCGAGATCTGCAAGCGGGTTCTCCAATTAACCACAAAACTTACAGCATGGCCAACACAGCAAACACTGCTGGTTCAAAGTCCCCTGGAATGTGCATGAAAGAATACAGTTGTGTTACATCCAAGCAGCCTGGCAATGCCAGAAATACTCATTTGCAACATGTATGCCTGCTAACTGCATTTGCAGAATATGTAATAATTTGTCATTTTCAGTGCTAAACTGCCCAAGTGTAATCTTGTTTTAATTTGCTGGTTTACTGCCTCTAAGGGCTTCTGCTCCTTCACATGAGAAAGCTATATTATACTTTAAAATGATGACCGGAGACAGAGTACAGATACCACTCCACACAGACAGGGTAGCATTATTTCCTACAGCTGGAGCTGCACAAGTTCAGACCCTAAAGGAGTTGGTACGAAGAGAAGGCAGAAGGTTTTTTCTTTACATACTGAATTAACTCCAGCAAGTGGGGCCAAATAATACTGGAAGAAGAGAAAGCAGCGCTGACTGAATGCTTTCCTCGTTTCTAGCCTAAAGGATTTAACACAGGGTTCCTATCATTCCCTGGAGAAACTAATGAAACTCATTGTTAAGAAATTTTACTTGACATTTTCTTTAATTCTCTTTCTACCTATTTCTCTGAGTTACTTTGCCTCACCACAGCCCAAAAAGCAATTCTTGACCTTTTGTCCACGTTAAATTCTTGAATTTCATTTTAGAAACACTTTTTCAGAGGAGAGTTGACCTCTGGCAAACATACACACACAAAATCAAACCTAAAAACCAAACACGAATCATTTCAGATGAAAGCGTAGTGTGTGCTTGACTGTATCTTTGGATCACGAAGCCTCCATCCTCACTAGCAGCTCAGATTCTATGAGGTACCATGATCTCTCTTCCCTCAAGGTCCTGGTAGCACACTGGGGTGTGTTACTGCACTGGCAGATTTGGGCGGGGGGGAGAAGAGAAAGGATTTACAGAACAAAACAGGAGGATAAGTCACTTGCACAGCGGCATCCATTACAACCTGTTCAGGACTGCAGTAAGATATACACACAAATCCTTTGAAAACAAGGTACTTAACCATATAAAATCTATTTTGTTTGTTTGTTTGTTAGATGGAAAAATCTCGAAACAGCTGAAATGAGCATAGCAGCTTATAGCTCACATCTAGGTTACTTAGGAAAAAGACACCTGTACAAGATCACGACTTGACAGAGCCATATCAGAATAGTTGTGTCATCCCAACTAGCATGGGAAGAACTAATATGTACAAAAGGAGAGAGTCAGTCCCTTTTATTTTCTGGGTTCATTTTCCTCAAGTCTTTTGTTTTTTCCTTGCAAGAGGCAATTTATCAGGTTTGTTTCATGTGAAATAGAGCGTTATAAGCTGTACTATGAGACAGCAAGTGCAGCACAACAGCTACTTTTGAACATGACCTTTCTCATACAGGTACAATTTATAATGTATATATAATTTACAAAGTTTTCTGGAACTCATGCTTAACAAAGCAAAGGTGAAAAGCATTACCATGGCTAGCAACTCTTATTTTTAAAGGCTATATTTCCAATGATAGATATATTCTACTCTAACTGAACCCTGCACAAGCTCTAGTTTTACCAAGAATTTCATCTGTTTATTTCATTTAAAAAAATTAAAAACTTCTTTGCCTAGTACTTTCTTATTTAGCCATCAACATTTTAAGATGGACAGAGACCATCTTTTTGTCATGTATTTAAATACAGTGCCTGCTAGAAGGCATCTTTATCACAAGTCTCCTATACAGTATGATAATACAAGCAGTGAAAAGCCTCATACTTTACGTTTGGTGCTATTCCTTGGTCCTATATCGAGACATAGCACCTGCTTTGAGACAGTCTCTGAAAAATCTCATTTTAATGAGCTTTCTCATTTCTGTTTAAAAGCCAAACACAAACTATTGGTGAGACTTGTTAGTTTGTGCGAGGGCTTTTTTCCCCATGCAAAAATGGCCACTGAGTGATGTTGCCTCCAAGTACACAACTGTGAGCACTACTACAAGATAAAGCTCTAGCAGTTTATAATTTGAAGTAGATTCTGTGACTTACATGGGGCTGTATTGAAAGCTTTCTCCCTTCACATCCAGCAGTGTAGTTGCTCCAGATAATTATTAACTGAATTTAAAAATGCTGTTCTGTTATCATTCCCTGTGTATCCCATGTAGGTTCCCATTACTACAGTATTTCTTCTCTCACAGAATCTCTGATGTATGTATCTCACAGTTCCTCTGACTGGCTGATACAATGGCATTACAAGGATTTCTCTCCACTCTGAAAGAGAATTTTAATCCATAAAGATACTCACTGATAGCTTGCTTCCTGCACTGCATGCTTTCCTTAACATGTAATTCACTTCCAAAGAATTTATTTTCATGTGCTTCAGGATTTCTACAGAATTTATACCTAAAGATAGCAGTGTCCTGTTTTTTAAATATTTCACCAAGTTTCCAAAATAGCTGTTATCTGAGTGTCTTTAGCTATAACAGACATTCCCATTTGCCCTGGGTACTTCCTAGTCTACTCAGGAAGGCCACACATATTTGAGGTCGCACTGGTTGTGTCTCCATTTGCTGATGAATTCAGACTTCACTTTTTCCAAATCTTTTTTCCTATTCCCTTTCCCAATCTTATCAATTTGTGTCCTAGTTTTGTCTAGAATAATAGTTTCTTAACTTCTTCATGAAAAGATGTTTCTCCCATTAATATCTCCCTTCAACATATCTAAATTTCTTAGCTTCCTCCTGCCTCTGATTTTAAAACTCCCTTAGGTTTCTTGTTGTGTTTTTTTTTTTTTTTTTTTAATTTCAATTTCAAGTACTGCCTCACTGGTTCACATTGGTTCTCTCTCCCCATACAGCCTCCATCCATCCACCCATCACAATTTTTTCCCAGTGTTCTAATGGGTATTATGTCCATCCCCTATGCTATTTTCTTTTGAGCCATGACCTGAGATCCCCTAGCTCCACCTGTCCCTGCACATGACACTTGCATCATGTCAGAGAATGCTATCGCATAGACACTTGTCCCAAACCTACTACCCAAGACCGTACTACTGCATTCAATAATTCCTGGTTTTCCCTTCCATCTGATGGGTATGAACATGCAGAAACCACAGCTAGTAGCTCCACTACAACATGATGTAAAAGCTGTACCTGTCATGCTCACACACATATCAAGGTAGCCCTTGCACAGCTCACAATGGCAAACACCCCAATATCTGCATCTCTTATAGCCAAATTACCAGTTCAGTAATCTATCTCCTTCCAAGAGCTGAGATATATGTCCCTAGGTGTGTGTCTTCATTGCATGGGGATATCAGACCATCATCCCCAGCAGAGAGAAGGAGACAGCAGTGGCTACTCAGGCAGTATTGCATGTGCCCTAGCATGGTTTCCAGGAGAATCTGCTCCATGATACTGTCAGGCAGAAAAGGTGAAACTGACTGGTCTGTAGTTCTTTGAGTCATCAATTTTCCCCTTTTTAAAAATGGGGGCTTTTCCAGTTGTCAGTAACTTCTCTGGAACTAAGTAGACATAAAAACCATGATTCACTTTATCTTTCATTAGATGTATTTGTCAGGTCCTGTTACTTCTCCACATGCCATCAGCCCTGTTTCCTCCACCCCACAGGACATTGCTCCTGCAAGGGTACTGCTCTTGCTATGACTATCACTTTGAAAAAGTGTTAACATGGCCTTGAAAACAAAAATGAGGATTCCTGAGCTACATACATTTGTGGTCTCCACAGCAACAGAGTAATCAAATCTGTGCCCCCTGCTGTATTTCAAAAGGACATCAATATTGCTTGAATAATAAAAAGCTGTAGAAATAACCACTACACATCCATTTATTTTGAAATCAACAGTCTGTTTACCTTATTTCTTCAGAATAATTAGTCTTACCAATGGTGATACCAAAAACTAGACCTCCATCAGCTTTGCCTCATCTTTAGTTTAACAGCTGCTCTGTTCAGACTCTCAGGCACAAATGCAATTCTTCTGTAAAAGGTAACATGGCCAGATAACACAAGCACCTCTTCAATCGGATGGGAATCTCCAAAGAAGATAAAGCTTTTGAAGTCTGGGTCATCCCCACTAATGTTTTCAAATATACAAGTACAGAGTAATTAGAAATTAAATCAGAAATCACATAATGAATCAGGTAACATCAAAAGACGAACTTTGGTGAGGAGCATAGGGTGGGGTTCTTATGGCATACAAATATTTGTTTTACCAGAGTGGCATTTGATGAAATTTTGATCTTATCTTCCTCATTTGCTCAAACAGTTGAATTAACTATTTTGCAGTGAGATTGAAAATAAGATAATATACACAATTATGAAATGTGGGATACTAGCTAAAGTGGTAAATGGAACCAGAATATATAAGCCCTAAAACCAGGAATTATTTTGGCAGTA
Source organism: Coracopsis vasa (assembly GCA_026283785.1). Lineage (NCBI taxonomy): Eukaryota > Metazoa > Chordata > Aves > Psittaciformes > Psittacidae > Coracopsis > Coracopsis vasa. The sequence goes on from JANHGB010061175.1 coordinate 39,708, forward strand.
TTTGAATAGGCTTCAGATGGGTAGATGCAACTGATCTAATTTTCCTACAGGGGGCACTCAGAAATATGGGATCATTGTCTTTATGGTTTCTCAGGTTGGTAAATAAGATAAAAAATAAAGTAAAATAGGGATACCCAAAATCAATAGTCCCTTTAGCAATGCAGATTTTAAACACCAAAGCCACATCGATAGGAGAGTAGGCATAGTGTGCAAGTAAGCTGACTAATTTAAAAGTTAATAGATAAAGAAAGTCTTTGCATGCAAAGAGGAACATTTCTAAAATTATCCTTTTCAGATGTCGATAGCACTACTGCAGGGCCTTGCTAACCTCTGCTTTCCAAAATCATAGTCATTGCAGTCAGCACTGGCACCAGATGTTCATTTACACCTTTAGGTTTGTAAAGTGAACCCTCCTGTGTTATGCCAGTGTGATTTTAACACCCTCAACAGTCTTTTGCTTTCCTTCTCCTCTGTGTCTTTGTCATGGTTTAAGCCTAACCTGTCATTCAGAAACCACGCAGCCCACTTGCTCCCCCCTCCCCTTTCCTCCCCCCATTCTCGGAGGGATGGGGAGAAGAATCTAAAGAATGTAACTCCCAGGGGTTGAGATAAGAACAGTCCAGTAACTAAGGTATAACACAAACCACTACTGCTACCACCAATAATAATAATAAGGGGAATAGCAAGGAAAGAGAATACAACCGCTCACCACCCAGCCTGATCGAGCAGCGATCTAGCCCTTCCGCGTAACTCCCAGTTTACATCCTGGGCATGATGTGCTGTGGTATGGAATACTTCTTTGGCTAGTTTGAGTCAGGTGTCCTGTCTCTGCTTCCTCACGGCTTCCCCTCCTCCTTGGCAGAGCATCAGACTCAGAACGTCCTTGGTCAGACTAAACATTTGAGCAGTAACTAAAAACATCGGTGTTTTCAGCGCTGTTCCCAGGGCAAAAGTCAAAACCACACAGCACTGCACCAGCTACTAAGAAGGAGAAAAAATGACTGCTACTGCTGAACCCAGGACAGTCTTGAAATGTACTGAAAATTTTAATCTAAGAATATTACATTCTGAGCTCTAGGATAAACTTCAACCAGCATCATTCAGTGAGATGACTCAAGTTCCTTAATGTAGCTGTTTGCCATCACATCACACCCTAAATACCATGGGCATCTACACACAGTGAACAAATATAATACAGAATCTATGGGAGACCAGAACCTTTCTGGATAACAAAACTTATTCAAATAAAACAAAATCACTCTGTTACATATCTCAAATGCTCATCTAGAATCTTTTATAAACATAAGGCTGATCCATATTAATTTTTCACATGATAAGTGAGAAACAAACTTTAGCACAAAGCCAGGAGCATGTTTTACAGCAGAATACACAAGTTTTAGGATTTCCAAATTTCCTAGAGACTGTGTCCTGGTGTGCTGCAGCACTTTCGAACGTTTTAGGTTAACCTACTTCTTTATGTAGGTGTTTGTTCTACTCTATTTTTAAAAAGGAGATTCTGTAATGTTTGAGCAATGCCCATAACTTCTGTCCTTTCCAAATAAATAATTCCTAAAAAGACATTGTCAGTGTGTCTTGAAGGCCATCACATACCAGTGATGAGTCAGGTCTAGAGTCAAAAAAATTTCTCCAAAAACCTATGAGCTCTTCTATCAGCAAGAGGTTTCTGGGATGAGTGTTTCAGATTGCTAGAAACTGAGAATGTTGTCTCACACCACCTCAGGAGGTGTTTTCTCATGTTCTCAGCTGTTTTGTTGTTGCTATTTTTGCCCTTCACTTTTTAGAAGTCTTCCAAAATTTCATTTTCCCTACCCCGTCAGACATTCTGAGACACAGAAACCCCCAGCTACTCAGCTGTCTCATATGTGGACTCTGCAGAGGTCAATGTTGGGCAGCACAGAGTGGACAGAAGCCCCTCTTAACTCACTGTGAAATGTAAGATTATTGGCAAAAGCCAAGTTCTTCAATAGAGACCTAGGGGAAGAGTTCATCATGACACACATTTCTCAAATCAGCATGTTAAATGACAAACATTTTATGAAAGTTTCAGAACATAAGAGGCAACCTTCCTGACCTTACAAAATCAGCAACTGCAAGCTTCATAACTCATGCCAAGCACTTCATATAACAAAGAGAAGTTTCTAAAACTGTTTTCAAACAGGCATGACAAGATGCCCTCATCCTTTGTGTTGAGAGGCATGACCAGGGTGGACATTAAGATGAGCCTGAGAATCTCTCAGTCTGCAGAACATTCACCTCCCTTGTTTTTATTCATACTTCCTCCGTAAGAATTAGAAGTAACTTCACTCAAGCATGGATAGGCAACAAACCATTCTAGAAAATGAGTAAGCTGAAGGAGTTCTCAAAGGAGCCCCAAGAGTTACCAACATGTAAAATAGTCACCAAGTAAGATGTTCATAGCACTGAGCACTTCCAACTTGAAAAGGAAACACCAAAACAAAAGGAGGAGAGGAATGATAATCCACAGCATTCTTTCAAAGTTATGAATGCCAGATAGCTAAAAGAATGGTTTACTGTAAGACAAAGGCTTTCACTAAAAATAATGGGTGATACTACAGTAGTGAAAATGAAAGCTGAATATCACAGTTGAAAACTAATGTTACGCAACAATTTCCATGAAGGAAACAAGTGTCCTGACTGGCATGCCTAAAATGAAATTAGATCAACCTTTACAAATGATCAGCTCTTTAAACATGCTCCCAGCTGATCTCCTGGAAAGCCACAAAAGCCAAGTCAGAAAGTTCTATTTACCACTTTCACCAGGAGCTGCAGTGCTGAGAAATGCTGGCCCCATGCATTATCCAGTCCACATAAGACTCATTTCTCCACCCAGTGTTTTAACCTTAACACTATTAAAAAGAAAACCAAAACACAGTAATCTGTGTGATGGCATTTTTTTCTTTTTTTCCTGTCAAGATGTTAACTAAGGTTGGTTAAGAAGAATTGAAATGAGTGCGATGCAGAAAAACAGCAGCTGCTGTAGACTGGCTTTGCAAAAATCTGTTCAGTCTGAGCATGATGATGATGAATTAGATAAATTACACTAAAAATATTATTATTGTTGCAAATATGTTTTCTATTACAGACATCCCTATAAGTGTGTGTACCTGTTATTTTATGGTTTAAACTGATAGTGGACCACCAAGGTGCACCTCCTCAGAAAGTTGTTCAGATGCATCAGACATTGTCTTTGTGGTTATACACACAGAGGCAAAGGGACACAGAATGAAATATTATGACAGCCAACATGCTTCAAAGGCGTCAGTATAAATATTAGGACTGGGTTAAGCTACGAGCACCAAGTCTCATACCCAACCTCTGAAACACCTAGTGACAGGTATCTCAGAAAAAGAGGCAAGGAAAGATTTTGGACCAAGGTACAGGGTGGCATCCTTCCATCTTCGAATAGAGAGATGGTGATTGCTGTAAAGTTTTTACTTCTTCCAAAACCCTCCTTTGTTTAGTATTTTCTCTTGCCAATGCACAATCTAGTTCTGTCTGTAATATTCCAGTTTATGTTTAATTCTGTTGCGATTTTTGCATGACTACTTTTTAAGGAATTTTCATAGGTGAAAAGAAGGAAGAGGAAAAAAAAAACAAAAAACCACTGCATTTACACAGGTGTTTACTATGTTTGGAATAATGGCTTCCTTTGTCAAAAATTCTGCTGGCCTACCCACAGCCTTATAACAGAGAAGAAAAATCTTTTTCTGGGGTGGCGTAAATTCTGGGGAAATCCTGAAAGCATTTCAGCCATCAAATGTTAGACTGCTACATATGAAAAGAAGAAATCAGGCATTGTTATTCATTCTGGGGGCCTTTTGAACATTGGAAAAAGCTAAGACTGAGCAGTTTATGAATTTACCAGGTTTTTTTGAGAGAGGCTTTTCCAAAGATGGGGAAGCAAGGTGGGTTTTGTGCACAACCAGCCCTGTGATGCTGGACCATAAAAACAGTTGCACAGCTTGCTACTTTGCATTTATTAAAAGAACCTTTATCACACACGTGCTACTGAAATAAATGCATAAAGGATGGCCAGTCTTTAGATAAATAGGTAACCATTTCAAATAACAAAACAAACAATTAAAAGGCTTTGCAATAAAAGCTTACCAGATGATGCACCGACAAAACACTACAATTACAAAACATTTTCAGCTAATATTGTTAGCATAATGTACTCCACAAGCATTAATGGATTATCAAGGTGGCTGTAAATCACTTTATAAATTATTGAACTGCAATAAAATATTTATAAATGGGCCCTTAATATCAAATGCAACTGTAATACTTTTAAAATGTGGCAATGTGAGGGAATGTGCTTATGTTTTCATTAAGAGAAACTTGTGGAGTGTTAATAAATGACTTTGCCTTAACTCATGCTTTGCATCTTCAGAAGTTCTGGCTTAAGGGAATAATACAACTGAACGGTGACTCTGTTTTGCCATAGTCTGTGCAATAAAGCAACCCATTTACGAGAGCACTTGGATATTGTTGTGAATTTGAACCATCATGGGTCAGGAGTCTACCTAGTTTGAGAGGTTCCTTCCATGAAGACTACTAAGAATGAGTACCTGGGTAAAATTGTCAGGTGATCTTCTATGAACTTTTTGCTTTTCTTACAGTAAGAACTAGTTTGAAAACCTTGCATTTTTCATTTAATTTTGGGGCAATCAGCAGAACACATAAGAACATTTTCAATTAAAAGTGTATGTCCAGAAATATTCAGTGTCAGCTCAATCAAAGGTTTCCAGAAAAGCAAGAAGTTTGGCAAATACCACCCTGAAAAGTCTGAGTGCATCCAGGGTGCTTGCTTCAGCCTACCCCATCACTATCTAAAAAATAATCAAACCAAACCAAACCAAAACCAAGACTACCAAGTATCTGCTGTAAAATCTGGATTTTCATTCCAAATTTCCCTTTGAAATTTGGCCAAAGTTGGTCTCCCAAAATAAAAGCTTTTTCAAATTTTCTGCTTAAATTCCAGTGAAAAAGGAAATCATTATTAAAGCCTCAAGATTCAGTACCACTGTCCGGTTACTGTAAAAACTATTATCAAGTGAAAATGATAATAGTAACACTTAATCAGGTGTGTCTCCTGAGTCCCTGAATGGAAATCATATACTTGCTTTTTAATGTTGCAAGGTTAAAATTGTGAGGATATCCTTTCATAGCAAAATTGGAAGAAAGCAGTCAGGCTACTATTATACTGCCCTTGATGCTGCTGATAATAGGACAAAAGTGAAGTAAATTACTGAACGGCAACTCTGCTAAGCAAGAAATTACTAACCGCATTTTTCAGTAGGTATCTGCTGGTGTTTTCAGCACAGGGGGTGTGACAGGGCTTTACTCATCCTCAGGCCTAGAAATCTATTTTAACTGATAAAGAAATATGCAAGAAAAGATGACTCAACTGCCAAGTGATACAGCAAATAACAAGAGCCATTATACAAAAGCAAGTCTGACAAACACCCACAATCACTGATAGACTGTACCAGAGCATCTACCAGATGCACGAATTCTTCCTTCAGGCCCTTTATCCAAAGTTCAGATACTCATTGTAAGATCACACTGTCAGAAAAAGTGCTGCTGAGAACTACCTTTGCTGCTGTCTCTACAGCCACAAAATTGCAGCTGTCAGAGCAATTCTGAACTGTAAACCATCTAATCATAGTCTGATTGCACAGTCCAAACATCATCTAGAAACACTAGATTGTGCTGCAGAGAGCATCATTATACTTCATAGAACAAACTGCTGAATATGGGTATAGTTGGTGGGGTAAAACCAATACACTGAAAAAGTCTGTGTTAAATTCCTCCTGTCCTCCCAAATGCCAGGTGAAAAACACAGTCCTATCTCACAAGGCAGGCTTAGTAAGCTCTCTGAAACATGGGGCATACATTGTCACTAATTTATGCCCATTTGGCTGGTCAGAACCAAAGATCAGTAATTTTGCGAAGTGGTGCTGAGTGTTTCCTTCAAAGAAGAAAGCCTTCTAAAACCACAGCTGGTATAAAGAGACATATCTGAGGTTGATTTCTATCTAGTTCTTTATTGCAGAGAAACGCTGCTTTTGATCTACTGACTGCCAGGTTCCTACAACAGCAGCCACATATCAGAGCCTGCCAATTGAGCTTCAGCTGAAGAAATGACACAACAGGAGACTTTCATAATGAGCAGAATGAAGGAAAACTCCTCTGGAAGAGAATAGCAGTCTGTCAGTAGTCTCTGATCCTGCCGACAAGAAGGGTTATGGACCTGCATGTCCTACAGCCACAGCAGCCCATTCAGTACAAGTACAACCATGAATCCCTCTCCAACACAGGGCTGCCAACTGCTTTTTTTCTGAAGGCTTCTCTTGTTCATTTTGGCATGACCTACCTAAGAAAAAGCCTTGGGGTGGAGGAGTTGAGACTCTGCTGACAGCACTGTCACTGTAAGATCTTTCCTGTAGGGACAGCAGCAGGATATCACTAAACTTGCAGGAGACAAGCACTTGGATGAAGGGAAAGCTGTTCATGCCCAACCAGAACAGCATGACTCTGGCAGGATCCCCGGGACCATTTTGCCGGCCAGTTTTGGAAGGGTGTCCCATCTACTACTACCTTGCATCTGGAAGTACACAGACCTTATGAGTAGATCAAATCTCCCAGTATCTTTTCCTCTGGAAAGGTTTCTCCTAATCTTTTCCATTTCATTCTTCAACCAAAGATACAGAACCACGTTTTTAAGGGAGATAAGCAAGGGAATAATAGAAAATCCTTTTACAGCCATTTCATTTGATCTCTCCGATACTTTGGCTGACCCTATAATCCTTCATTTTTGATGCTGGAGAACAGCACGTTTTTCAGAACATTCTCTTCATCCTGATCAAATGATGTGAGTGATAGTATACTAACCTGTGTTCCTAGGTAAGTTTTTCCAATAGTTAGGTATCTTTGCATATAGCATTTCTAACTGTGTTTAGCTTTGGCATCCAGCCACTGAACTATCATATTTAGACAGAGTTTTAAAAACATGTAGTAATGAATTAACTTTGCTTCCACTGAAATAAATCCTGAGCCAGTAAGTCTACATGGCTATGTCCCTCACACACGTGCAGTACGGGTACACAGCATAAGTTACACACTCCCTAACACCATGCTGACAGCTTTACTGCATGTAAAGAGTACCAGCTTAAACAGACTTTTTAGTTCACCTTGAGAAGTATTTCAGGTTTCTCAGCTTCCTTTTACAATGTAAAAAATTCACAACCACAGCAGACTTAGCAAGAGTGACAGAGTGTTAGACGCTATTGGTGGCTGGAACAGTTGTTGCCCCTCCTCCCATAAAATGTTGCTTCTAGAAATTACTGGGCTGCCTGCAGAGAAGTGTTTTGCAGCTCCAGTGTATTATTGTAAACAAAAATCAGTGGTGATTTGCTTTAATGTACTAAATGGTAAAATCCAAACTTTTCAGGTAGCTTCACAAGAGCTGCAGCTTCTCTGCAGCAGCACAGCAACCTCAAGGTGAAAGGCATAAGTGCCAGGGACAGCAAGACAAGCTTAATACCTATACATTACAAGCCTGGATGTGCCTTGCCACTCTGCATAACAACTTTCACTCAAGCAACCTGACAGCTGAGCAATGCTAAACCCAGTCTAATTCAGTCATGTACAAAGCCTGCTTGGTTGTAATAAATGGGCTGAAGACATGGAAATGTCAATGTTTCACTGACATTTTGCACATGAAAGGTCTATATCATTCTGCACGTGAAAGGTCTACAGCTAAAACAAATGCTTCCAAGATACGTTTTCTGTTACTGCTATCTCCCTTATCATTGTTTGCCCTAGCCAGCACAGGGTGTTTGGGAGGATTGATATCCATCAGTCAATGGCACGTGGATCAAAAGCCCCCATAAGAGCTTGACCTACCCCATAATCTTTTGATAACTAACTTGCTACTCAGGTGTCTTTAGGCTTGTTGTGAAAAAAAAAGAAGGAAAAAAGAAAAAACCTAACACCAAAAAAAAAAACCAAAAAACATAACAAGATGGGCTGGGAGTGCATGCCTACCACTACAAGGCCAGCATCCATGCAGACTTTATCTTGCAGCAAGAAGGAGATTCTCTTTAGAAGCTGAAGAGGTGGAAAATCACTACCATCTCAAATAATATCCTTTTTTTTTTTTATTGTATTTTTTAATTAAACATCTAGTTTGAAATCGCTTCCTTTTTCTAATAGAGTATTACTGTTTCACCAGCATAACAAAAGTAACTGTCTGCGATTTCCTAAGTGAAGGAAAGGGTTCTTTTATTTTCTTTCAGCTAATTCTGCAACCTTGGTTAAAGAACTTATTACAGAAACACTTCTGAATGAATGACAGCACTTAATGGTATTCTTATGGCAGCAATATACAAGTGAGACTATTTTACTTAATTTTTCTGCAATGGTAGAACACCCCTCCTACAAAGTTATGCTAACTCAGGCTCTTCTCCTCTTCCCTAGTTATTACAATGACACTTAAAATGCAGATCTTAAATAGACACAGCAATTATCTGGGGTTTACCTAACAATGACTACGTGATAGTTATGCAACACAGCAAAGATTTTGCATCGTTTACATTGCAGAACAGTCTCTACCTTAATGAAAATTGGAAAAGGGGACTTGTGCACTTAATGAAAGTACAGCGGGTAAAATGCCTGGAACTTAGAGAAAAACACCAACAAAAAGCATAAGTTTAAAACTAAGTCCTTCAGAAACCTTTAGTGTCTCAAACCAGCTTTAATTCACAGCCTGGGAGGTCGTGCCATGGTCACCCGACACTCTATGAGAACTGTGCAAAGATGTTCTGAAATAGAAAACTAATAATGAGGGAGGCATGTGCGGTGCAACCAAGTACAAGGGTTCTCCTGTATCCAAAATGATACTAGCCCAGTAATGCTCAAATGCAATGTTTTATCTAAAAAATTAACATGCTGTTGAAAACAAAATGTTCCACTTCCTAAGCAACATACATTTCTAAGAGACAAAACATTCATCATACTTCCCATGCTTTAAATATCTCAGTAATTTTTTAAGTACATAAACACAAAGCTTTTTAGAATTCCAGAGTTGAAAGTATGGTTTTATTACTCAGAGCAATCCCATTTATTGTCATAAGTCTAGACTAACTGCCCTAAGTTAGGAACTCACTGTGCTGTCTTTATAAGCCTTGGATTGGAAAGATTATATGAGCCTTTAGAAAGAAAAATGCATAATATTTACAAGTTACTACATAATGTGAAAGAAGATTTAATTTCTCAACCGTCTTTTTCAGTCTTTCCCAGAATACCGTTATCTACTCATTAACAAGTTTTCATCCAGTTCACCTCACCTTCCGCCCTTGACACACTCTTCTTGCTTCATTAGGTATCTGCTGCTTTCATATTTTATAAGATAAGGACCCAAAATAGAACTTTACAGAGGGACAGAAAAAGTACTTCTGTGAATAAAGAAATACAAATAGGTCTATATACAATGCCAGTGTCCCATACAAATAACAAGAGCATGTCCACTTTGAGTGTTAAGCAACCTAAATCTCTTCACACCAAGTAGCTTTTATTTTTACTATCAATCACTTACATGTATGATGCAATGTTCATTGAAAACACAGCATGACTGGTGTTCAGTAACTGATAGCACAGTTATAGGATAGATCAAATGTGCAGATATTAAGAGTCTGAGACAGAATACAAACAGCTCATTAAACGTGAGCTGGCACAGTTGTGTGTCTTTTGTTTCCCACCTACTGCTGAAGACTTCATTGCAAAGTTGGGCTGATCCCACAATAATGTTTTGCTGCAGTTTAGATCTCTATTTCTGCTTAGTTGTAATGCTCCTATCTGAGACAAAATGACACTGTTATGCATTTTGTATGACAGATCTGATCTCCAGCCAGATTAAAAGACAATTTAAGCACTCATCTACAACCAGGAATGCACAGAGTGGGCTGGAAGCAGGCATGCGTCTTCACATATCTTCAGTGTCACAATCAGCACCAATGGTCTGGTGCTTCATGGATCCAACAAAATGTTTCCAGAATATCTTCTTCCCCAAAAGCAAAACCAGAATCAGCAAACTCCACATTGCACTCATACCCAACAGCTGATACAAACAGCTGGAGCACATGAATTTGTGAACCGTCTTAACAGACCAAAATATAACAACAAGCAATGTTCTTTCATTCTCTGCGAACCTTTCTGCTGATAAAGACTCTGGATTTATATATGCATAATGCTTGGTGAACTTCAATCTTGAGAAATAAATTACTTAGCTAAACTCATTAAAACTCATGGATACATTAAAGAAAACATTCAAAATATTCACTCTTTTTTTGTGGTTCACAGTCACAAAAGATACCTGTGTCCAAGCTTACTTACTGTCCCAATCTGACTGATCCTTAGACCCTTACATGAGGTCTTATTGAATCTGAAATGCCAGTCAAGTTCTTTTATAAACATGGCTTTATGTCTTGAACTATCACCAGAATTTGGAAATCAGAGGAGCTATAACATAAGTAAATGTACAGTCAAAGTCTTATTATATCCAAAAGCTTTGTTCAGAAAGATTTTTGGTGTATTCCAAAAGCTTCTGATCTTATGAAAAGACTGTTCTGATTTCATCAAGACACCCCTCAGCAATGCTATGACTTTAATGGGTTAGATATGTTCCAAATATACAATGTGCAATTGTCAACAATCAAAATAGTTATTAAATTGGCTTATGAAGAAAAGAGCTTTAAGAACATGCAGCCTTGGTTTAGTGTTAAAAACAGGTCTGCATGAATAGAGAATTCTTCTTAGCAAACAGCATGCTACTGGAAAAGAAACAAACTGCTAACACACCATGAGGAATCATACACCATTTTCCCTGCTTGGATTGTGTCTCACAGCTGGAGAGAAGTCTTGTGCAATAAAGATAATTGCCCACCAGCAAAGTAATAAGACATATACAGGCAGCCTTCACTAGCCATAAATAAATAACTGTTGATTTCCCTTTCTCTCAACATGCAAAACCAGAATATAATTTGGCGATTCATTTGTGAGTTCAAAGAAAGTGCCAGACGAGGAGAGAAGGCAGGACTGGATGGAAAGCCATGGACATATTAATGTATTAACCTTTGAAAAATCAAGCTGCTTTTGTTTTTAAAAAGCTGTGAGCTTACAGCTGTGAGCAAAGTAATACAGTGCCAACTCAAAGAGGCATATTTACCCCATGGTCATTTCAGAGTCGTTTTCATACACTTTAAAATAAACAGTCTGCTTCTATATGCTCATCTGTTACACCACAACCTGCTTCAGCCTAAGGCAAAGTGTCACTTATTAACATACAGTCTTGGACATATGCTGGTCAGCTTGGGACAGTGGGAACAGAAAAGTCTGTGCGTCTTATGGCTGTGATGTTATCAGAGGTTACAAAAGGTGAGTCCAAGGAGAGATCTTCTAGAAGAGAATGCAGGGAAACATGAGATATAAGAGAAAAAAATCCTCTCTTACAAAAGCCATGTACACTGCTTTTAAGTATTTCAGTAAATTCTCATTGCAATATAGGCATTGTTGCTGTCTGGGTTCATTCTTAACATTTTGCCTGTTCCAACCAGGAACCTAAATACAGACAACAGAAAGCAAATTAAATACCTGGCCTCCCTCTAGGACATTTTTACTCGGGACACATAGCCATTTTTTATGCTGTAAGACCTTTATGATCTGAACTTTAAAGCGTTATTTAATTTTTCTAGCTACACATTCCTCATATCACCAGAGAGCCTGAGCACTCTACAGTCACTAAAGCTGATATAGTCCAAATACTCTCTTAAAGCAGAGAACATAAATATCCTTCTAGAGTAATCCTCATGTGATACCTTTCATTGTGACAGGATACTCCACCTCACTTGAGATGACCTTCAGAGAAAGTAAAGACTGCCTTGCTGACAGTATGAATAATATCTGTGCTTTGCAAAATATTTCAATTCTGCTATTCCTGAGCCTGTTGAGTCTCTCTTCTGGAGATTCAGATCTTACCCCACACACCAGGGCCTAATGGCTTCAGATTCGTGCTGACTCTTTCCACCTTCTTTTCCAAGAAGGGCTTGATATGCAAAAGAAATGCAATCTTGTCCTGTATGTTGATTACTACAGCAGTACTTCAGAAACCATTTTAAGACTATTTAGTGTAAAAGGCTAATAAAGTAGTATGATTTCTCCTGATTTAAGGAGTGATGAAACACAAAAGAACACAGACTTAAGAGACACCCTGAGCTCCCATGGAAAGAAACAAACCCAGTCAGTCATTCAAGCTATACCAAGGCACTCAGTGGTGCACACTCTCCTAAACCACTTGTCCAAAAATTTACTGACAACTGCACTGGCCATAGGTACAGTCCAGACCTTTCAGGCTGTCACTCCTACACAGAGATACAAAAGCATGAGATAAAAGCATTACCCTCAAGGAATCTTCCTTCTCTTTTGTGCTGCTCTAGTCTCTCAGGCAGTTTAGAGTGTCTCTATAATGTAGATAAAGCTGACAAGGTCACCCAGGCCTTGATGTGAATCCTATAATGAGGCACAGGGATGCCAGTATGTTTTCTTAGGGCTATTTAAGAAGCAGAGACTGTAATCAATTATTATCTACTTTGGAAATGAGGCTGATATAGAAGGTGAAAGAAAACTGCTAGAAAAACACAAAGATTCCCACTACACTTTTTTCAAAAAATCTTTGAAAAAAGTTTTATTGGAACCTTTTTTTATACTCACAGAGCAACACTAATATTCCAAAGACTATTTCCTTAAAAGAAGATTAACAGACTTTGATAGAAGATTAGATTGGACATTCAGAAGGAAGGATACTTACATGCAACCAAAATCCAACCGGCAACTTTCCACGGCAAAATGGGAATAAAAGGAACGGCTGCAGGCAGGTGGATATTGCTAAGGTGTAAAGAAAATTTCCTGCCACATCTTTGAGCTACACTCCCAAGGAAAAAAAAAAAATCCCAAGAGAAACCATCTTTATTTTAAAGTGCACACAAGAAAGCAAAAAAAAGCTTAAGGAAAGAAACAAAAATGCTGCCAGTGATTCCAGTACAGCTAGACCTCAGGTGCTCATTCTTTTTTTGGTATATTTCTTTCTTGTTACTGTGGTTAAGTAAAAATGTATTTTCATTAAAAGCCAAACAATAATCACCCACCCCCCCAAGAAAACAAAGAAAGCTCTCCAGAGATTTTATTCACTTGCAGAGCTCTCTTTAAACTGGTCTGTGATCTCACAGCAGGTTTATTTTAATACACATTCAAAACACAGAATTTATGATGATGCAAAAGTATTCATTTCTGAATAGTTTCCAGAACTGTTTTGCAGTGAAAACAAAAAGTAAACAACAGCAACACATCCAATTTTTCTGCTACAATCCATGATCTAGATTCTCATTTAAGGTAAACAGACACAAATTTACCAAGACAGTGGAACTGAACCAACTTACATTGCCTGATACTCAGTTCCTTACATACACCTTAACCGCATGCAACTTAAAAGGCATTCTTCAAAGAGGCACTTAGGAGGAAACACTTTTCTGTAGTAAAGCCAAGTTTGCCAAGGCAGTAATATTCCTGACAAACACTCCTTTGAAAGAAGTGCTGAGGACTCCCAGATGGTGTTGAGGATGTAAACTGGCATTTATAAATTAGGACAACCCTTTTTCTGAAGCATAAACATTGTAGGGAATCAAGGAACTCAGGGTATTAGGAAGGCAGGTTTACAGATTATTTTTTTTTTAAGCACCAAGGGTTATAGATGCTACTGAACAGAAATATTTGCAACAAAGGAATTATATGGGGAAAACACAGAAAACTGAGCAATCATATCTACTGAATTACCTTGTACCAGCTGAACTGGGGAAAGTATCAAGGCAGTAGTCTGTAGCAAGTACAAGATAAAAAATACTGCAGCTTCATCCTCTTGATGGTGATCACTTGATGTGGTCTAAGCACACAAGTGCCAGAGCCCAATGAGGAGTCTGAATCTTTAAGTATTGACTAAATTGGCTGCAGCTGGGGGCAATCTTTTTCCAGACTCTTTTGGAAAGCAGCAGACTGTAAGCAGCTCTGATCACTATCTTGCACTGACAAAGTCTCCTGTGATGCCTTGCTCAGTAATGATACTGTCCATTCTGGAGGCAAAACTACTGCTTATTTTATCTGCAGCGCCAACACATCTATCTGGCAAAATAATGCCTTATGGACTCAGCTAGCTGAGCTCAGCACTATGGACAATAATGTCTCAGGATGGTCGAGGAGGAAGTCAGATGTGCCATGTTTGATGAAAAGAAAAATCTCTTAAACAAAACTTCTGAAATTTCTTGCTCCTAACTACCCTATTTTTACTGCTCTCCACTGACCACGGAGCACCTAATTCCCTTTGGTTTCTTGAAAAATTCCAGCACACATTGCTTTAACCAAATCAATTGGCATATCTCACGATAATGTAGCTCTGCTGAAATCCTCATCCTATTCCTTTACTCCTTCAGAGTGCGAGAAGCACCATGATTGCAGCTGGGCAAAACAGAAAACGGAGGCCTGCAGAAATTGGCAGCTCCTCTTTGCTAGCAGCAAAAATGTCTGAATTGAAACTTACAAACAGCAAAGCCTACTGGAAATAGTCTGTGTATGGTTAGCCCAGACTGATCCTGTGCCATCAACCTTACTTTGCTGAATAAATGCAACTGGACCAAAGGGTCCACCAGACTGGACCAGCTTCACCAGACTGGAATATCTAAAGCCTAGATATTCATGGTGGTTTAATGCACAAGGTTCCAAGAACAAAACTATAAACACAGCACAGAGTTCTTTTATTTTGGAATGCCCTAACAAGCAAAATCTCATTTTGGAACATCTTTCCAGACGGAGAAAAAAGTTACAATGCCTCAGCAAAACCTGTAAAACTGAGAAAATAAAACATTTCTTGTTTACTGTAGTATGAAACAGGATTAATCTCTTCTAACTCATAGTGTTAAAAGGGAAAATTAATAATTTATACATTCGCATAAAAAAATTGTCATACCATGACAGCTGTTAGCTTACAGATGACAAGTCTTATTGCTCAAAACCCTCCTGAAATGAGACATTAAGTTGATATTTAGATCTAAATCTGTCCTGTTTTGCATGCACTGCTTTATACATTAAATAACTAGATTTGCTGCCAGTCTTCTCCCAAGGATGGTCTTTGCTCTTCAGAGAATGTTACACCTCTCTTTTTGTATCAATACCATATATTTTTTATTTACTTCCATTCTCACAGACATTCTATTTTTGGTGTAGAGTTGCTGTGCAATATACATCCAAGTCTTTCTTGTCAGATCAATCAATATTTTATTTACAAGGAAAATGCCTTATTTACATTGTGTCAGAAGCGACATTTGTTGAAACACTGTTGCATTAATATAATACTGAAGAAACCTCTGGAATAGGAGTTTTTTCTCTAAAGAACACTGTCCCATGTAGAGTGCAACTGGTAGTTGAGTTAGCAAAAATCACAGGGTGAACATTACATCATGGTATAACATGTGCTTTATGGGCCTCACAGACAGCAACCTGTCTGTGTTAAAGTAGCCTGATCTCCAGTATTAGGCTGTTTTAACTACAATGCAACCACCAGCATGAAGAGCTACATTGGTATTTTCTCCACACTTATGCAGGAAAAAGTTTCCCTGCCTTCGGACCCTCTTTAATTTAGGGATTTTCTGTCCTGTATTTGGACAGCACAGAGAGTTTTGAAAGGAGGCTTTTGTTTTGGGAAAAATTGTTTTTGGGAGAAAGCGCTGTTGATAGCAAAGGGGAGGGGTAAGGTCAAGATGGAAAAGGAGAGGAAGAAAATAAAAGGGAACAAGAAAGAGGCAAAAGAGCTATTTTCCAGAGCAGCAGAGAGCTCAGCTGATGACATGCTTCCTTTCATAGGGCAGCAGGAAAACTCCTATGACCCATGTGCTGTGACAGCACATACCTTTGTTTTCCACACCCCCACACAACTACCTTGCTTCTACTGGCCATCCTAAAGGCTTGCTAGTTTTGGCTTGAAACTCTATTCAGAGCCTGAGAAGATTTTCCCATTAAAAAGAAATTCAAAACTGGCATGTTCTGGTTTTAATTCAAAACCATCTGATTGGAAAATTCCCAGTCAACGTAATTCTACTACCTAATGATCCTGGGAAGATATGATACAGATATTACTGAAATCAGTTCTGTGAAATTAAAGAGCTCTCTTACTGCCTGATCTCTTCTTCCCTTCTTCCTTTGACTGCCATCAGGTCACCTCCAAACTTTTTTGTGAGCTGAACAGATGGAGTTCTTTAAATCTCTCACCACAAGGCATTTTCTCCAGTCCTCAGTCTATTTTCTGTGGTTGTCACCTGCATCTTCTCCAATTTTCCAGTGATTTTTCATATTATATATTTAAGTACCTAAATAAGAACTTAAAAGCCTACCTTCCAGCCATCTCTTATTAAAGAAATTGAACAAGGTCCATCATCAAGTGATTACAATTAATCATAGAATCATAGAATAGTTAGGGTTGGAAAGGACCTTAAGATCATTTAGTTCCAACCCCCACACCATGGGCAGGGACATCTCCCACTAAACCATGTCACCCAAGGCTCTGTCCAACCTAGACTTGAACACCACCAGCGATGGAGCATTTACGACTTCCTTGGGCAACTCATTCCAGTGCCTCACCACCCTTACAGTAAAGAACTTCTTCCTTATACCCAATCTAAACTTCCCCTGTTTAAGTTTGAACCCGTTACCCCTTGTCCTATCACTAATGAAGAACCTTGCATCATGTACAGCTCAAATTAAGCCTTTCAACAAGTACTGCACTGCGGTACATTTCTTGCCCTACAAATACACCTCTCTACAATTTCCAGCATTTACTCACTATGAAATAGTAGCTTGCACAGGAGCTCTTGACAATGCTTTTGTAGACTCAGCTTTGAGTAATGTGAATGCTTTACGTTCAGATGATCCATTTCTTCCTGACTTTAACCTGTTTGCTTTTCATGACACATTCTATTTTTTTCAAATATAACATTTTTACACTTGTGTTCAAAGTAAACACTTGGAGCTTCAGTTTTAAATATTTTTTTCCAGGCATGGTGACTTAAAGAACAAACTACTTTGTTTCTTAAACCAGTGCCCACCTGCTCCATAACTCTAGTTTTCATGACGGGATCAAACTTTCTAGAAGACACACTTTCTCCAGTTGCCGGATTCTTTTTGCAAGTAACCAAATGGATAGGATTATACCAAAAACATTTCAGGAACCATAAAAGTGCCGTTGAATAGTGCTATTTTCCCTGGTGAACATAGGTAAACACAGTCTTGGGGCACAGGTTCCCCTGCTGACCAGGGGCAGCAGGGCAGAAGGAAAAAGGATGTGTTTCCTACACTTAATACAACAGGAAAGCTCCCTGCATCCTCTGGATGTCTTGTGTAATGACATAAAAATGCAGCATTACTTTCCAGTGTCTCAGCTTCTCTTAGAAGGTAGGAACTAACCAAGGGATGATGTTACTGTGTACTTCATAAAACATTTCCTGATATCAAGAGACAAGACATGATTGCATAATGAACTGGCATATAGCATGGTGCCTGTGCAATTCTGTAGCCTGGTCTCGAAAAACTGACCTCTATTTTGTTAGAGAAATCAGTATGTAATGGGCAACAAGGAATGAGTGCAGAATGGTTTTGTTGCTGATATTCTTCAGTAAACTAAGTTGCCAGCCAACTGTCAGTCCCACTGGCTCTGCTCCCCAGATCCCAGCCAGAGCAGTAAGAGGGATTGTGGAGGTAACCTCATTTCGCTTGCTAAAAATATTTGCAGAAAAAAAGGGTTTGAAAAAATACTGCTTAGAATTTTGCATTCCTTTAGATTCCTGCTTCTGCTTCTCCACCACGAGCAATATACTTCCCTCCTCACTCCTTTGATAAAAGACTCTAATCCTGGTGGGAGTTTCAGATTTGCCACTGGAATGGAATATTCGTACAGGCAGTTCTGTTATTACAGTTGGCTGCCCTGTCTTCGCTATGTTCTGTGATTACTGTGCAAGATCACTTGGGAAGTGATCTAACACCAGCTTGTCTGCAGAAACAGTAATCTCATTACATATTTTGATCATGAGGGTGCCAAATATTTTTTAGACAAATATGAATGATCTCTGTGCTGACAGGTAAAGCGAGCATTGCTCGGTAGAACATATATACTGCGAGAATGATAAACCTGACTGACAAAATTATAAGCCTGACTGACAAGAGAGAGTGTGACTAGGACTTGGGAGGAAAGGGCACAGGACTCTACAAGATGGTGCACAGAAGGCCAGCAGAGTGCAAGCACTGTTTGTCCGCAGGTTGCTGTGCAAATGTCACATAAAAAGGGAGGACACATAGGCCTGGACTTGTCCCATATAAATTCAGGTGCTTAGTTACAAACACTTAAATGAGAATCAGTGCAGAGAAAGAGGAAAAAAAAAATGGTGTTCTAAATCACTGTCCGGAGGGGCCAGAGATTAGAATTGCTTTTTGTGTCCTGTTTCTCTCTGTTAATATAAGGATGAAAGGGGCAATGCAGAAGCATTCCACTGCTAGCTAAAGCACTCCCAGCTAAGTATGCAGCAATGGATGAAATAAGCCTCAGCTCACTGCCCAATCCTCTATGGGCACCCTAGTAAGAGTATGCGCTGCTACAGTCCAGCTACCTCAAAGCATCTACGTCAAAGTTACCACATATGCACAGAGGACTTAAGCAGCAGGGTCTATATAGCTCAAGCACATCAGCCTTAGAGCTCAGGGGAAAAATAAAGGATCAAGATATTCATGGAAAGACTTATATTTTTAGCCTAACCTCAGTATATGAAGGAGGCTCAACATATTCTTTTCCACAAATCAGGAGCTGAGACTCGAAGAAAAATTCCATTAAGACAAGGCCTTCTTATTTTCTCTGCTGCTGGCTGTGAAAAATTAAGCACAAATGGTAAGTTCCTCTTCAGGGCTTAACTCTGTGGAAGTCTATATCTTCTTATAAAAAGGGAGTTTCTCTTTGACATCTGCAGCCAGAAGTGTTAGCATCTTTTTCTCTCATTCACAAGATAAAGAGCCCTATAACCTTTAAATGGGTTGCAAATGGACTTCACTGTTTACGCCTTATCTTTATGCCTGAAGGAGAATGCAGGCCACAGAATCATGGTGAAATGACCTTTAAAATCATCTTATATGCTGCAGTAGAAATAGGCGTGACGCCCCAAGGCAAAACTGAGAATCCTCTCACTCAACCTGTAAAAGTTCACTGTGACAAAGGGAGCAGAGGGGAAGAAAGAATGGAAAAATTTATGGGGGAGTTGGGACAAACAACTGATCTGTCAGGATGTTCGAGGTGGACTCCCCACCCCAATGCAAAAAACACTGGAGGAAATATTTTGAGTGGGCTTGGGTTAAAAGTATAACTTTCTTCACAGGAGGTAAAGAAACTTCAGACAGAACAGTTTATTCATCAGTGCATTTTCGAGAGTGGAAGAACCAGGGATTTTAATCGCCCTCAAACTGAGGAAGGATTGATTAGGTCTCACAGTCCTTTAGCGAGTGCTAAGGGCATGAATCGCTATGCGAATTTAGAAAGAATCTAAGAGGGCTAAGCCTGAAGCAACACAGCTAGTTGAACTGAGAGTCCCAGCTATACTTCCCTGAATGCATTAGGGTAAAAGAAAGTCAATACTTAAAGAAGCTACACCTTTTGTGCTTGCATACTTGCCAGCAGCTTTTTGTAATGACAATTTTGGGCTCTAATCCCTGAATTTTTGTGAAATTTTCTTTCAACACCTAGACATATTAGGAGCATATTTCTGTGACACAAGGCAGCTCAAGGTTCCATGAAGGACATTAGGGCTTTGGAGCGCTTGGTGCAGAAGTTCCTTTTCAAAATAGGACATAGGCTTCTATAAATAGTCTTAGGCAATCAGAAAGCTTTAGCCACTGCATATGTTCTCTAAACTAAGTCCTCAGCAAGGTTTCCATCAGCAGAAACTAAGGTTTAATGAAGGGTTGAACCGAAGGCTTAGCCCTTTAAACACTCAATTTAGTGCCACGAAAGATGACATTTATTGAACTCCTATTTCTGTCCAAGAAATCCTGTGGTGCTTGAATCTTAATCCATTCCTCAACAGTTGATTGGAGAAAGCATAAAATAAAATGTTTGAGTAAAATAGAAATATCAGTCATCAAATCTGCTGTCAAACTTTCAGCCAGTGCAACCACAATAAAGCAGAGGGTTATGTGAAAGTACATTAGAAATTTGCCACAGACAAGCCAGTTGTAAAGCCAGGTCTTCTCTAACAACACTTCATCAGGGATACACATACAGGCTTTTTTTCACATCACAGAGGACACTTTCAGAGCATTATTGCAGTAAGGTATCCTTTCTTCTTTTTCTTACTGTAAAGCCCCATTTGTAACAAGTAAGCTTACAGACTCTTAGAGCATTATCTAGTGAGAATCATCTGATGCTTTCAGTTTCCTACAGAGATGTGATCAAACCAATAGAAACTGTCTATAGCATTTATTTCTCCAAGTGACTCTGGGAGGGCTCCAAAAAAAGATCTAACATACAGCAGCCATGACACAAAAAGATCAGTCACAGGACTTTAGAGGGCTCTGCTGCAGCATTCAACAAACTCAACTACAGCACATCTGCATTGTTACATTTTACAGGGGCATTGTACACACATTGCGTATGTTTTTAATAGTGTACTTGCCACACAGCTATAGAGTCAATTCACAGGTTATTTATGCAGTGCCACCAGTACACCCACCATAAAGTCGTCAGAGTGGGAGAGATTTCTAGAGATGTCTTTCTACCTCTTTCATTGAGGTAAACCAGGCTAAATTTGCATCCCTTGCAGTTCCTGTTTACCTATTGTACTCTCAAAAAATTCCAGGGGTGGTCTATCCCATCAATGCTGTTAACAAGACAACAAAACTCAGAAGCCCAGACCCAGAGAAGTTAGCTTTGTGAGTAACACAGGCCAAAACATAGCCTCTGCACCTCTACTGCTTGTGGCAGACACCATTGTATACTGCATACGATTACCTACAGCAAAGCAGTGAATTCTCTTCTAAAAATGAATAAAGAAGGATTTAGTTGTGATTCTAAAGCCATATTCAAGAAACCTTTGCTAAACCAGCTTCTACTGGAGCTTCCAGCTGACATTTGTTTGCAAGTTTGTTTGTTTGTTTTATCTAAGCATTCTCTCATACAGAAGATTTGGTGGCCACAATTTCCACCCAAGTAGAATAAATGGTAGCTAATGGCATTAGCATTTTAAAAGAACTATTAGGGAAGGACTTTCCAAAACTGCAGTCTCTGGAAAATCGTGCCCCACCTGTTGTTTCTGTAGTAATTAGCCCCTGTGAGTAAGACTCCATTTACAACGGAGAGGGTGAGAAGCAGCCAAGAGATGGGGCCAAATATTGCATCCTGCTTTCTCATTGGGAGCCAGACACTGTCCTCAGTATGCTCATTGTAATCTACCGTAATGCTGGAGAGACTTGTGAAAACCAAACCAAATTCAGGTGACCCATCCTTGTATCTAGCTCTTGAGACCCAATCCAGACCAACTGAGGTTAATAGTGCGAACACATCTGTGAAACTAACTTTACCAGCTAAACCTATGACATGCATTTATTCATGGATAGTTCTTTAGTTAAGAGAAGTCCATTGCTACATCCTCCTGCCTCTTCACAGCATCACAGCATATGCTCCCAAGTCACAGAATACTAAAGCAAGCATTTCCTGCATGCAAATAATCAGATGTTCCTGCCAATGGTAATAATCTTGTATAGAGTTTTTTGAGACAGCCCCAGTCACTGAACAGCAAAATTTCCTTGTGTCTTTGGGACCACCCAAGCAAATGAACGCTGTGAAACTTTTTACTTAGGAATGATCTAGCAAAGCCAAATCTTTCCTTGTGCCATTTTGGTGCCTGAGTAGCCCCAAAGCGAACAATGCTAGCACAAGAGACTCTCTTACTCTGGTAACAAAAGGATGGCACAGACCTTCCTTACTGCTAGTACATCTTGTATTCCTGCAGAACTGGAGAGGAGCGAGACCCAGCAGCAGCTACCAGTCTGGACAAACCCTGTAGAGGCAACTGCCTGACCAACATGCAAAATGACACATACTCATCATTCTCAGCTCTGCAGCAAAATAAGAAGGTAATGATCCCATTTCAGGAATACCAACAGCAATTATCCATTTGATATCAGTGACGTAACAGATGCTTCAATTTTAAAGGCAGTAGCAATTACACAACTCTTTTGTGTATCATTAACAACCTGGAAGCTATTCATCTACTTAATTGCAATAGTAGCTTTGTGTCTGAGGACAGGACTTTGATCGTTAATATTTGACAAGCACAGACTTGTCAATTATTATGTTTTGGAGTTAAACAGAAGTGTTGAAAATTGATAGGCAACTCTTGAGGCATCTCTTCCTTTGCTTAAGAGAGTTCTTTCCTCAAAAAATAAAACCCAAAACAACCAAACTAAAGAAACACACCATCACCTCCACAAAAAATAAATACTCCCACTACCCACAACAAAACAACAATGGTCAGTTCAACTTTGCTATGACAAAATAACACCTAGGATGAATACAATTGAATTTTCAAGCTACAGCTGTTATGAAAATTCAGCATAGATATGAACTGAGATTAAAATTTCAATCCAATGTATATTTGTATTAATGAAGAATTGGCTAATAGTAAAGTGATCAGCTGTAAGGAAGTGCTCACATGATCAGTCACCTTTATATAAAACTAATGGAAAACGTCACAAGACACCAGTAATGAACACCCTGTAGCCTTCAGAAATCTGAAGCAGCAAAAAGGAATCACAGACCAGAAAAACCTACATATGTACTTTTGAACTCTCTGAACAGGCAGTTCTAAAAGTTCTAAGAAGTTAGGGCTCCATTTTCTGAGGAACAACCAGTTTTCACATGGGGTTGAGAAAATTTTCATATCAAATAAAAGAAACAAAATGGAGATCTGAAGCTATATGGCAAAAGTCAGCAGTAGGACCAGGACCCTGATCTTAAAGCAATGTTAAAGGTCCTCCCTTTTCTAGTAATCACAAGACCACAAGAGGTGGTACAACTATGATTTTTATCTTCTTTCTTCTCATGTAATGGCCACCTGACTTCCAAGTTGCTTGAAAGAACCATTACTTCCTGCATTTGTTATCCTTTTATTATTTTACTGCACCACATGGCTGCACACATAATTAAGGATTTAAATAATGAATAGATATTAGCATTATGTAAATCATCATAATTTTCCATAATGGGAACTGGTGGTAACTGCCTGTGAATCACAACTATTAGGAGTCACAGATTTACACATTTTAAAATCTGAAACTATATGCCTGTTATAAATTACAATCAAAGCAGCTCTTTTGACACTCTTAGATTGTTCCCATCTCAATCTGTTGCACATCTGTTGGCAAAACTTTAGGTCTGAGGCCCTTAAGAGAACATGGAATATATTAGTATCTTGAATAAAGATCGCATGGAGTGCTCAAGCCATGATTATCCCAACCAAAATTAAATCCTCTGAGTTAACATCATGTATGTCTATTCAAATTACGTTTAGCTAAGGTCAGCTATGAAAAACAATTGTCATCTCACCACTTACTGCTCTCATTCATCTTTTTTAATAAACTCATTACTGAGCTATAATTGGAGAGATTCACATAGGCCAGGACTGTAAAACGTTGGGTTTTTTAATTCTTCGTGCACTTCTTGCTCTATTTCCACTGTGGCTTAGGGCTTAATCCACTGGCACCCCAAATAACGAGTTCAAAAAGCAGCCAAGACAACAAAGTCTATCTGAAAGTATACTGCACGATTTGATGTTAAAACATAAATATGTTTTAATACCAATTTCAATGAAAAACACTGATTTATCAGCAAAGGCTAATGGGACACCTGCCTATAGCACTGTGGAGCTCAAGAGTCAGCGACGAGGTTCATGATGCTAACTTTGCAGCTATTCATATACTGGCTATAATAATGATGAATGGGGTCCTTAATCTGCATTTCTTGTAACACAACCCATTTTCACAGGTCATGCAAAGAGACCAGAAAACCCAGTGTTAACAAGGTGAGATTGCTGATGGAAAGAAGATTTAGAGAACGCAGTCTAGAACTGGAATCTAGGTGCTTAATCTACTCTGTCTCTTCAGCTTTTCCCAGCACAACAGAAAAATAGGAGCTCTCCTGTTCTGTAAGGTAAAACTGGCTGTGAAGAAATCTGTTGGGAGAAGTTCCATGTGCCAGCTGTGTGTAGATATAGACCCCAGGGTGGCCACTCAAATACTAGGCGGCTCAGAGTTCCTTCAATTCCCTCAAAACATTTTGTCCCTGGCACGTTTTCTTTAACCATCCTTCCTATTATTCAGCCTAATTTTTTCACATCAAAACCCAGGATCCAAATCTTTCTCAGAATGCACAATTCCTGTATGTGAGACTAGGAAATTAATTTATTTTACTACTAAAAAAAAAAAAAAAAATGAAAACACAAAATGAAACACAAAACCCCAAACAAGTAGATTAGTAGGACCTAAAAGACAGCAAAAGACTTGAATAACCTGATAGAAGACTGATATGAAGAGATAATTAAGACATTATAATTAGCTGTTCAACTGCATCTGGATGTTCAGTGTTGTTTTTTTTATTTTTTTAATAGCCCTCTCTGAAAAATCCTGGACTAAATGTGTAAAGGCTTTAAACATAAGTTGTGATATGTAAGTACAAGGATACCCAAATTCCACCTAGCACAGTAACTTTACTGCCGTATCAGGTGGAGACAGATGCCTACAGTTGAGAAGGAGCAGGGCAATCAAAGATACATTCAGCCAAATACTTATTTAGCCTTCTTGCTGGTTTTGGTTTGGAGCACCTCCTGACCGATTCATTCCAGGCTCATTGTTTGATTACAATAACAAATTAAGAAAGTCTATGTACTGAACAAAGAACCTCCTCTTACTTGGTTTGTCTGAACCTACTGAACGTTGTTTCTACCACCTCCATTTGCTAGACCCCATTGTTTCTGTGCAAAAAGCAATGAAGAGCATCCGTATCCACTCTTAAGCTAAGACTATGTAGCTCTCCTGTATATTCTCCCAAATTTTTTTGTTCAAACATGCAGGTTAGTAAGTCATTCCCTATTCAGAATCCTGTAGGAATCTCTGGTTTCTTCTCTCTTCCTCTAACTTTCCTCACTCTCAAAAATAATTTCTGGGACAAGGGGGCAAAACACATGCATTTGTCAAGTTGTAGCATGAATCTGTGTTGCTTTTGATTTCATTTCTCATAGTGCCTAAATGCTCCTGTCCTCCCACCTCTTCCCAGATGCGAGTTGAAGTTTTCATGCAACTATCTTTAGTTGCAAGACTGCTTCTTTGTAGCAACAGTTCACTTGGACTCCATTACTGCATATATGGTGCTGGATTTGCCCAATGCATCATGTTACTCTTGTCTACACTTAATATTCTCTGCCATTTGAATGCCCATTCACTCAGTTTTATAAGATCATTCTGTAGACCTTCAGTCGTCTTTGTCCTCACAAACCCAAAAAAGTTCATATATCAGCCAACTTTATCACTTTAGTGCTCTCCACGTTTTTCAAGTTGTTTATGAACATACTGAGCATGACAGGACCTAACAAGGAGTCCAAAGATTCCTAACCTTTCCCCCAAAAGAACCAAGCATTTACTGATTTACCTGACTTACACATACATGTGCACAGAGTACATGCTAAGGATTAACCTCAAATTGACAAGGATGCAGTTGATTTATGTGACAAAGCCCCAGCACCAATATTTTGAGTAAGGCAAGGGTTTCAATCACAAT